>WNWK01004791.1:85000-105000 GCA_009830355.1 Cherax destructor
TAGTGGGTGGATCTTACTGGTGAGTGTACTAGTGGATGGATCTTACTGGTGAGTGTACTAGTGGGTGGATCTTACTGGTGAGTGTACTAGTGGGTGGATCTTACTGGTGAGTGTACTAGTGGGTGGATCTTACTGGTGAGTGTACGAGTGGGTGGATCTTACTGGTGAGTGTACTAGTGGGTGGATCTTACTGGTGAGTGTACTAGTGGGTGGATCTTACTGGTGAGTGTACTAGTGGGTGGATCTTACTGGTGAGTGTACTAGTGGGTGGATCTTACTGGTGAGTGTACTAGTGGGTGGATCTTACTGGTGAGTGTACGAGTGGGTGGATCTTACTGGTGAGTGTACGAGTGGGTGGATCTTACTGGTGAGTGTACTAGTGGGTGGATCTTACTGGTGAGTGTACTAGTGGATGGATCTTACTGGTGAGTGTACTAGTGGATGGATCTTACTGGTGAGTGTACTAGTGGGTGGATCTTACTGGTGAGTGTACTAGTGGGTGGATCTTACTGGTGAGTGTACTAGTGGGTGGATCTTACTGGTGAGTGTACTAGTGGATGGATCTTACTGGTGAGTGTACTAGTGGGTGGATCTTACTGGTGAGTGTACTAGTGGGTGGATCTTACTGGTGAGTGTACTAGTGGGTGGATCTTACTGGTGAGTGTACGAGTGGGTGGATCTTACTGGTGAGTGTACTAGTGGGTGGATCTTACTGGTGAGTGTACTAGTGGGTGGATCTTACTGGTGAGTGTACTAGTGGGTGGATCTTACTGGTGAGTGTACTAGTGGGTGGATCTTACTGGTGAGTGTACTAGTGGGTGGATCTTACTGGTGAGTGTACTAGTGGGTGGATCTTACTGGTGAGTGTACTAGTGGGTGGATCTTACTGGCGAGTGTACGAGTGGGTGGATCTTACTGGCGAGTGTACTAGTGGGTGGATCTTACTGGTGAGTGTACGAGTGGGTGGATCTTACTGGTGAGTGTACGAGTGGGTGGATCTTACTGGTGAGTATACGAGTGGGTGGATCTTACTGGTGAGTGTACTAGTGGGTGGATCTTACTGGTGAGTGTACTAGTGGGTGGATCTTACTGGTGAGTGTACTAGTGGGTGGATCTTACTGGTGAGTGTACGAGTGGGTGGATCTTACTGGTGAGTGTACTAGTGGGTGGATCTTACTGGTGAGTGTACGAGTGGGTGGATCTTACTGGTGAGTGTACGAGTGGGTGGATCTTACTGGTGAGTGTACTAGTGGGTGGATCTTACTGGTGAGTGTACTAGTGGGTGGATCTTACTGGTGAGTGTACTAGTGGGTGGATCTTACTGGTGAGTGTACTAGTGGGTGGATCTTACTGGTGAGTGTACTAGTGGGTGGATCTTACTGGTGAGTGTACTAGTGGGTGGATCTTACTGGTGAGTGTAGAGTGGGTGGATCTTACTGGTGAGTGTACTAGTGGGTGGATCTTACTGGTGAGGTACTAGTGGGTGGATCTTACTGGTGAGTGTACTAGTGGATGGATCTTACGGTGAGTGTACTAGTGGGTGGATCTTACTGGTGAGTGTACGAGTGGTGGATCTTACTGGTGAGTGTACTAGTGGGTGATCTTACTGGTGAGTGTACGAGTGGGTGGATCTTACTGGTGAGTGTACTAGTGGATGGATCTTACTGGTGAGTGTACTAGTGGTGGATCTTACTGGTGAGTGTACGAGTGGGTGGATCTTACTGGTGAGTGTACTAGTGGATGGATCTTACTGGTGAGTGTACGAGTGGGTGGATCTTACTGGTGAGTGTACTAGTGGATGGATCTTACTGGTGAGTGTACGAGTGGGTGGATCTTACTGGTGAGTGTACGAGTGGGTGGATCTTACTGGTGAGTGTACTAGTGGGTGGATCTTACTGGTGAGTGTACTAGTGGGTGGATCTTACTGGTGAGTGTACGAGTGGGTGGATCTTACTGGTGAGTGTACGAGTGGGTGGATCTTACTGGTGAGTGTACGAGTGGGTGGATCTTACTGGTGAGTGTACTAGTGGGTGGATCTTACTGGTGAGTGTACATAATTATCAGTCTTAGTGAAGCAGCTGTGTCCTTCTTGCACGGTATGCATCCCATTCTCTCTCTCATCCATCTATCTTTACACAGGGTTTTAGTAAGTAAGTATATTCTGGTATACACAAATACAGTTACATAGATTATCTTACATAGCAGCATATGTGTAGACAACCTAGGATAACCCAAAAATGTCAGACAGAGTGACTTATTTCCATTGGGGTCCATTTAATACTTTATTATTATACTATAAAGGAGATAATATATTATTATTATACTATAAAGGAGATATACTAGGGATAAGGTAAAATGAGTTATTTACATTACATATATGTTAGCTAAAAAAGTAAAAAAATCATTCTCATTCCTTTCTGTCGCTACATTCATTAGGTACCTTTTGGTTCTCTTGAACTGGTTCATGCTATGACTGGCTTTGACATGTGCAGGCAGTCTGTTCCATTCCTTTATTGCTGTACAATAAAAGGAGTTTGAAGCCTGGCCACTGACTGTGGGTACTACAAAGTTGTGCTCTCTCCCCCTAGTACTATGGTTGTACTCTCTCCCCCTAGTACTATGGTTGTACTCTCTCCCCCTAGTACTATGGTTGTACTCTCTCCCCCTAGTACTATGGTTGTACTCTCCCCCTAGTACTATGGTTGTACTCTCTCCCCCTAGTACTATGGTTGTACTCTCCCCCTAGTACTATGGTTGTACTCTCTCCCCCTAGTACTATGACTGCTTTGGTTCCCAGCCTTGACAAAATTGGCAGCAAGATATTCTGGACACTGTTTGTGAGCATTTTTATAAACTTGATTTAACTTCAGTTGTTTTACTCTGTCTTCAACATTCAGCATATCTAATTGTTGTAATTCATACTGGCCTACATGTTCTCTTGGGCCCAGCTTAAATTATGTTTTTTAAGGTAAGAGCTGTTACCACATTGTCTCTCTCTCTGTCTCTGTCTCTCTCTCTCTCTGTCTCTGTCTGTCTCTCTGTCTCTGTCTCTCTCTGTCTCTGTCTCTCTCTCTCTCTGTCTCTCTCTCTGTCTCTCTCTCTCTCTGTCTCTCTCTGTCTCTCTCTGTCTCTCTCTCTCTCTCTCTCTCTCTCTGTCTCTCTCTCTCTCTGTCTCTCTCTCTCTCTGTCTCTCTCTCTCTCTCTCTCTCTCTCTCTCTCTCTCTCTCTCTCTCTCTCTCTCTCTCTCTGTCTCTCTGTCTCTCTCTCTCTCTCTCTCTCTCTCTCTCTCTCTAAGTAATATTAGTTGTGACAACAGTGATAATGGTGGTAGTGGCTATGATGTGGTACAGGTTGGCTATCACTAATCCAGTTATATTACTAATCCGGCACAAATTTCGGCTAGCGTCTCTACACTTAGATTAATTCAGTTGACATGTGAACTGCTGAAAAGTCTAGAGCAACGCAGTTTTATAAGGGAACAAGAAATACTGAACTTTTATTTGCCGGATTACTGATGGCTGACCTGTAATAGTAAGTGGTGGTGGTAGTGGTTATACTACTAGTAGTGGTAGTGGTTATACTACTACTAGTAGTGGTGGTGGTAAATATAGACTGACTCTCTGCTGGCCAGTTCTTGCATCAGCTGCAGTAATATATTACTGCTGATGATTGTAATGATAAAAGCTTTATTGGGTAATTACGTGACGTGTGCATCCTAGTTAATTTTACACGCAGTGAGAGAGTGCATCTTGCACGTCTGCAGTCAGCTTGCAAGAGGTCAGTGTTGTTTTTGTCCTCGTCACATGGCTAAGAGAAGTAACTAAGTACTTCCTGTGTACTCACCTAGTTGTGGTTGCAGGGGTCGAGTCTCAGCTCCTGGCCCCCGCCTCTTCACTGGCCGCTACTCGGTCACTCTTCCTCTTCCTGCTCCATGAGCTTTATCATACCTCTCCTTAAAGCTATGTATGGATTCTGCCTCCACTACCTACATCACTTCCCAGACTGTTCCACTTCCTGACAACTCTGTGACTGAAGAAATACTTCCTAACATCCCTGTGGTTCATCTTCTGAGTCTTGAAGTTCCAACTGTGTCCCCTTGTTGCTGTGTCCCATCTCTGGAACATCCTGTCTCTGTCCACCTCGTCGATTCCTCTCAGTATTTTATATGTCGTTATCATATCCTCCCTATCTCTCCTGTCTTCCAGTGTCGTCAAGTTCATTTCCCTTAACCTCTCCTCGTAGGACATACCCCTTAGCTCCGGGACTAGTCTTGTTGCAAACCTTTGCACTTTCTCTAGTTTCCTTACGTGCTTGGCTAGGTGAGGGTTCCAAACTGGCGCTGCATACTCCAATATGGGTCTGATGTACACAGTGTACAGGGTCCTGAATGACTCCTTATTAAGATGTCGGAATGCTGTTCTCAGGTTTGCTAGGCGCCCGTATGCTGCAGCAGTTATTTGGTTGATGTGCGCCTCAGGAGATGTGCCTGGTGTTATACTCACCCCAAGATCCTTTTCCTTGAGTGAGGTTTGTAGTCTCTGGCCCCCTAGACTGTACTCCGTCTGTGGTTTTCTTTGCCCTCCCCCAATCTTCATGACTTTGCACTTGGTGGGGTTGAACTCCAGGAGCCAGTTGCTGGAACAGGCCTACAGCCTGTCCAGATTCCTCTGTAGTTTTGCCTGGTCCTTGTTCGATTGAATTCTTCTCATCAACTTCACATCTGCAAACAGGGACACTTCGGAGTCTATTCCTTCCGTCATGTCGTTCACAAATATAAAAAACAGCACTGGTCCTAGGACTGACCCCTGTGGCACCCCGCTCGTTACAGGCGCCCACTCTGACACCTCGCCACGTGTACTCACCTAGTTGTTTTCACCTAGTTGTGGTTGCAGGGGTCGATTCATAGCTCCTGGCCCCGCCTCTTCACTGGCCGCTACTGGGTCACTCTCCCTTCGCCATGAGCCTTATCATACCTCTTCTTGAAGCTATGAATGGATCCTGCCTTGTCAAAGGCACTTGTTGATAAGACACTTGGCCTGTTCGGCGTTTGTATGTATGTGTGTACTCATCTATTTGTATTCACATATTTGTGGTTGCAGGGGTCGATTCACAGCTCGTTGGTCACCACGAGGTCCACTCTCTCCCTCCTCCATGAGCTTTATCATACCTCTTAAAGCTACCTGGAGTCTACCTGGAGGGCATTCTGGGGATCGACGTCCCCGCGGCCCGGTCAATGACCAGGCCTCCCGGTGGATCAGGGCCTGATCAACGAGGCTGTTACTGCTGGCTGCATGTAGTCCAACGTACGAACCACAGCCCGGCTGATCTGGCACTGACTTTAGGTATCTGTCCAGCTCCCTCTTGAAGACAACCAGAGGTCTACTGGTAATCCCCCTTATGACTGGTGGGAGGCTGTTGAACAGTCTTGGGCCCCGGACACTTATTGTTTTTTCTCTTAGTGTACCAGTGGCGCCCTTACTTTTCACTGGGGGTACGTTTCACCGTCTGTCAAGTCTTTTGCTTTCGTATGGAGTGATTTATGTGTGCATATTAGGGACCAGTCCCTCCAGAATCTTCCAGGTGTAGATTATGATATATCTCTCTCGCCTGCGCTCCAGTGAATATAAGTCTAGTGCTTCCAGGCGTTCCCAGTAGTTAAGGTGTTTGATGGAACTTATACGTGCAGTAAAGGTTCTCTGTACATTCTCTAGATCTGCAATTTCACCTGCCTTGAATGGGGGGATGTTAATGTACAGCAGTATTCTAGCCTAGAGAGAACAAGTGATTTAAAAAGGATCATCATTGGCTTGGCATCTCTTGTCTTGAATGTTCTCATTATCCATCCTATCAGTTTCCTCGCAGATGTAATAGTGGCATTGTTGTGGTCCTTGAAGGTGAGGTCTTCGGACATTACCACACCCAGGTCCTTCACATTACTTTTCCGCTCTATTGTGTGATTGGAGTTTGTACTATACTCAGTCCTAGCTATTATTTCCTCCAGTTTTCCATAACGGAGTAGTTGGAATTTGTCTTCATTGAACATCATATTGTTCTCTGTTGCCCATTGGAAAACTTGGTTTATATCTTCTTGGAGATTTGCCGCGTCCTCAATGGATGACACTCATGCAGATCCTAGTATCATCTGCAAAGGATGATACAGTGCTGTGGTTTACATCTCTGTCTGTGTCTGATATGAGAATGAGGAACAGGATAGGTGCGAGTACTGTGCCTTGGGGGACAGAGCTCTTCACTATGGCAGCATCCGATTTAACTCTGTTTACCACTACTCTTTGTGTTCGATTGGTTAGGAAGTTGAAGATCCATCTGCCTACTTTGTCAGTTATCCCTTTAGCACGCATTTTGTGTGCTATTACACCATGATCGCACTTGTCAAAGGCTTTTGAAAAATCTGTGTATACTACATCTGCATTCTGCTTGTTTTCCAGAGCATCTAAGACCATATCATAGTGGTTTAGCAGTTGTGAGAGGCAGGAGCGACCTGCTTTGAAACCATGTTGCCCTGGGTTGTGCAATTTTTGGGAGTCCAGGTGGTTTGCTATCCTGCTTCTTAGAACTCTTTCAAAGATTTTTATGATATGGATCGTTAAAGCTATTAGTCTCTAGTTCTTAGCTACTGCTTTGCTGCCACCTTTATGGAGTGGGGCTATATCCGTTGTTTTTAGTGACTGGAATCTCGCCTGTGTCTAAGCTCCTCCATAGTATACTTAGGGCCTGTGAGAGGGGTTTCTTGCAGTTCTTAATGAACACAGAGTTCCATGAGTCTGGGCCTGGGGCTGAGTGCATGGGCATGTCGTCGATGGCTTTCTCAAAGTCTAGAGGAGTTAGGGTTATGTCAGAAATTTGGCATACATTGGCAGGGTTTTGAGGCTCATTCATGAAAAAATTGTTTGGATTGTCTATCTTTAGACAGATTAGTGGCTCCTACCTCTACATCACTCTCTGGATTGTTCCACTTCCTGACAACTCTGTGACTGAAAAAATACTTCCTAACATCCTTGTGATTCATCTGAGTCTTCAACTTCCAACTGTGACCCCTTGTTGTTGTGTGTGTTAGTTAGTTAGTTACCATTTTGTCCTAGGCACATGTCGTTTAGACTCTATGTCTGTTGTATGTGTGTGTGTGTAAGGAAACACTTCGAAATGTTTCCGCCCCGCCGGGAATTGAACCCGGGCCCTCCTTGTGTGAAGCGAGAGCTTTAGCCACCAGGCCACCGGGGCATGTGCGTGTGTGTGTGTGTGTGTGTGTACTCGCCTAATTGTGGTTGCAAGGGTCGATTCATAGCTCGTGGCCTCGCCTCTTCACTGGTCGCTACTAGGTGTGTGTCACCCGCCTAAGGGGACCATGGTTGTTTAACTAGGACTCAAGGTCGACACTCGAGTGACTATTAAGATGTGAATGTCCGCTTTTTACTCTCGTGGTTTCTTGTGTGGGTCTGCTTGAACAAGTATTGTTCAGGAACCAGGGGAGGTGTGTGTGGAGGGAGATTGGTCCAGGAACCAGGGGGACTTGAGTGTAGACGGAGAGTAGACATAAAGATACCACTCAGCCATAAAGATACCACTCAGCCATAAAGATACCACTCAGCCATAAAGATACCACTCAGCCATAAATATACCACTCAGCCATAAAGATACCACTCAGCCATAAAGATACCACTCAGCTATAAAGATACCACTCAGCCATAAAGATACCACTCAGCCATAAAGATACCACTCAGCCATAAAGATACCACTCAGCCATAAAGATACCACTCAGCCATAAAGATACCACTCAGCCATAAAGATACCACTCAGCCATAAAGATACCACTCAGCCATAAAGATACCACTCAGACATAAGATACCACTCAGCCATAAAGATACCACTCAGCCATAAAGATACCACTCAGCCAAAAGATACCACTCAGCCATAAAGATACCACTCAGCCATAAAGATACCACTCAGCCATAAAGATACCACTCAACCATAAAGATACCACTCAGATAAAGATACCACTCAGCCATAAAGATACCACTCAGCCATATAAAAGATACCACTCATAGCCACTCAATAAGATACCACTCAGCCATAAAGATACCACTCAGCCATAAAGATACCACTCAGCCATAAAGATACCACTCAGACATAAAGATACCACTCAGCCATAAAGATACCACTCAGCCATAAAGATACCACTCAGCCATAAAGATACCACTCAGACATAAAGATACCACTCAGCCATAAAGATACCACTCAGCCATAAAGATACCACTCAGCCATAAAGATACCACTCAGCCATAATCATCAGCAAAGATACCACTCAGCCATAAAGATACCACTCAGCCATAAAGATACCACTCAGCCATAAAGATACCACTCAGCCATAAAGATACCACTCAGCCATAAAGATACCACTCAGCCATAAAGATACCACTCAGCCATAAAGATACCACTCAGCCATAAAGATACCACTCAGCCATAAAGATACCACTCAGCCATAAAGATACCACTCAGCCATAAAGATACCACTCAGCCATAAAGATACCACTCAGCCATAAAGATACCACTCAGCCATAAAGATACCACTCAGCCAAGATACCATAGATAAAGATACCACTCAGCCATAAAGATACCACTCACGCCATAAAGATACCACTCAGATAAAGATACCACTCAGCCATAGATACCACTCAGCCATAAAGTACCACTCAGCCATAAAGATACCACTCAGATAAAAGATACCACTCAGCCATAAAGATACCACTCAGACATAAAGATACCACTCAGAAATCCACTCAGACATAAAGATACCACTCAGCCATAAAGATACCACTCAGCCATAAAGATACCACTCAGACATAGATACCACTCAGCCATAAAGATACCACTCAGCCATAAAGATACCACTCAGCCATAAAGATACCACTCAGCCATAAAGATACCACTCAGCCATAAAGATACCACTCAGCCATAAGATACCACTCAGCCATAAAGATACCACTCAGCCATAAAGATACCACTCAGCCATAAAGATACCACTCAGCCATAAAGATACCACTCAGCCATAAAGATACCACTCAGCCATAAAGATACCACTCAGCCATAAAGATACCACTCAGCCATAAAGTTACCACTCAGATATAAAGATACCACTCAGCCATAAAGATACCACTCAGCCATAAAGATACCACTCAGCCATAAAGATACCACTCAGAAACATTGTCAGAATGGCTGGTGATCCAGGGGATCAAAGTTACCCACATTATCTCCCATTCCCTGGGCGATTGTGACCCCTTACGGGCTTAGCGCTT
This sequence comes from Cherax destructor, assembly GCA_009830355.1. NCBI lineage: Eukaryota > Metazoa > Arthropoda > Malacostraca > Decapoda > Parastacidae > Cherax > Cherax destructor. Next base: position 94,312 of record WNWK01004791.1, read on the forward strand.
CCCACAAATATGTATCGTCTTCATCTCCCAGAGAACGAGCAGTCGCCATGACTTCTAGTTGCCATCAGCTGCCTCATATTGGTAATGACCCGAGTTGCTGCCAGAAGTTGCAATCTTTGTGTTGCTAAATGAACTTTAATGTTGAAAGAAGCACCGTTAATGAGGACTTCCCAGAGAACTGTGTTCGCCTCGTCACGTAGCCCGGCCAGCCTCTCTTGTTTACGTAGAGAGAAGTGCCTTTACTAGCTGCCGACACCAAGGGTGCCATCACAACTTACATGATGTAGCCAAGAGTGCCATCACAACTTGCATGATGTAGCCAAGAGTGCCATCACAACTTGCATGATGTAGCCAAGAGTGCCATCACAACTTACATGATGTAGCCAAGAGTACCATCAGAATTTGGTGTAGCCAAGAGTGCCGTCATAATTTGGTGTAGCCAAGAGTGCCATCGGAATTTGGTGTAGCCAAGAGTGCCATCAGAACTTACATGGTTTAACCAGACTATTTCTGGTCGCCTCAGTCTTCATTAATATTGATTGTTTAATAAATGTTTTTTCCTATTATGGCACATGTTCGTACAGCATAAAGATATAAACGAAATAAAGCCAGTTTATAAAATGAAAATGCTGGCCCACAGATGGCTCCAACTTCATCCTCTTCCACATTTGTATATTTCATAAAAATAAATAGGCTTTCAAATGAGCTGATGTAGGTAACAGCTCTTAGCTTGTAAATAAAGTTAGGAACCTTAATCTTGTAAAACCCTGTGTAAAAAAAATGAAGTTGACTCTCCTTGATTCGCCGGTACACTCCCGGCCCGGGTCTTTTCCAGATGGTGACCCGGCCTTGGCTTCCTGTCTTGGGAGTGTCTCAAGACCTAGGTCTGCCATGGGAGGAGGTACAAGGACCTCCTCATCTTCCGGGACCAACTGTCCCCATGCCTAGCCCCATTACCCGCCCTCGCGGGGCTCGTAGGGAGAATCTAGGCCTCTGGTCTGCCATCTGCCCCGCCCCAGGGAGGCTCGTGGGAAGGGCAGTCTTGGGAGCTGCAGGTAGTAGCAAGCTCTGGCTCAGGGACCTTCCCCGCCCCAGGAGGGCTCGTGGCAGTGTTCCGAGGAGGTTCAAATAGAAAGATGTGGGAAATTTCTTCAGGCTTTTCAGTGTAGCTTCTGTTGAAATTGTAACCCTCAGGGAAGAGGAGTTGAATTGGATGCTAGTAAAGGGCTCGTGATTCAAGGAATTAGAGCCACCTTCTGGTTTGTGATTTCTGGTTGATGGTAACTACCAGTTAACAATGTTGTTGTAGTCCTGGTAGATGATGGTTGTCAGTCTTGGTTCATGGTAACTACCAGTTAACAATGTTGTAGTCCTGGTAGATGATGGTTGTCAGTCTTGGTTCATGGTAGCTACCAGTGACCAATGATGTCAGTATTGTTGTGGTCCTGGTAGGTGATGGTTGTCAGTCTTGGTTCATGGTAGCTACCAGTGAACAATGTTGTTATTGTTGTGGTCTTGAATGATGGTTGTCAGTCTTGGTTTATGGTAACTACCAGTGAACAATTATGCCAGTATTGTTGTGGTCCTGGTAGGTGATGGTTGTCAGTCTTGGTTTATGGTAACTACCAGTGACCAATGATGTCAGTATTGTTGTGGTCCTGGTAGGTGATGGTTGTCAGTCTTGGTTCATGGTAGCTACCAGTGAACAATGTTGTTATTGTTGTGGTCCTGGTAGATGATGGTTGTCAGTCTTGGTTTATGGTAACTACCAGTGACCAATGATGTCAGTATTGTTGTGGTCCTGGTAGGTGATGGTTGTCAGTCTTGGTTTATGGTAACTACCAGTGAACAATTATGCCAGTATTGTTGTGGTCCTGGTAGGTGATTGTTGTCAGTCTTGGTTTATGGTAACTACCAGTGAACAGTTCTGATACAGTTGTAGTCCTTGTAGATGGATTTTGGGATGCTGTTATGTTGTGCCACCCTCATCTGTGGACACTAGTGGAAAGGTTAAAGCATCACATTAAGTCCAAGGTCAGGACTGTAAGCAGATTACACTGGTAACTGAAGGTAAACAAGGAGAAATACATCAGTCAAACTAACCTAACAATGCACTTTTCACTGGCAATTTAACAGAGCAAATATCTTAGTATACCTATCCCATGTGGAACAGGTTTTGCTCACACCAACACACATTTGGGTTGTGAAATGTTCCCGTTATTGCATTGCAGCATTTATTCTCCAAGTTTGTTGAAAGCCATCCAAGGTCTTATTGTCCTTCCTTGGAAGTTTGTCTGAAAATGGTATGAAATACGCGATAATAGGGAGAGACGCTCCTGACGTATTTACCGGCATATAAGGCGCAAATCTTGGAAAGTCAGCCTGCGCCTTATATGCTCAAGGTCAGGGTCAAGGGTAGGCTTTGGGTTACGATTTAGCGTAAAGTATCAGGGTCATTAGCCCTTGAATATGATTAATGATGTACCGTTATGATACTCTTGTCGTGCGCCTTATATGCTGGAAAATACTGTATATAGAAGCTTTATTATCAAAGTTTTTGTGTAACTATGTCTCCTTACCATCTGAAAATCTATTACAGAGTATTGCTTTATTATATCCTTCATAAATTTGAATTTATCAAGCTTGAATTGTTGCGAATTGTGTCTTAAAGATGCATGATGTATACCTGGAGGGTTCTTAAGGGCCTGGTGCCAAATCTGCATAATGCCATAACATACTGGAGTGACAGATATGGGAGGAAGAGTAAAATAAACCCAGTGAAAATACTCGCCGTTGGCACAATAAGAGAACATTGTATAAACATCTGTGGTTCTTGATTATAATCTTGCTAGAAAATATCAGAACACTGCTGGAACAAGTGTACAAGTGTTCAAGAAGAAACACTGCTGGAACAAGTGTACAAGTGTTCAAGAAGAAACACTGCTGGAACAAGTGTACAAGTGTTCAAGAAGAAACACTGCTGGAACAAGTGTACAAGTGTTCAAGAAGAAACACTGCTGGAACAAGTGTACAAGTCTTCAAGAAGAAACACTGCTGGAACAAGTGTACAAGTCTTCAAGAAGGAACACTGCTGGAACAAGTGTACAAGTCTTCAAGAAGAAACACTGCTGGAACAAGTGTACAAGTCTTCAAGAAGAAACACTGCTGGAACAAGTGTACAAGTCTTCAAGAAGAAACACTGCTGGAACAAGTGTACAAGTCTTCAAGAAGAAACACTGTTGGAACAAGTGTACAAGTCTTCAAGAAGAAACACAGCTGGAACAAGTGTACAAGTGTTCAAGAAGAAACACTGCTGGAACAAGTGTACAAGTGTTCAAGAAGAAACACTGCTGGTACAAGTGTACAAGTCTTCAAGAAGAAACACTGCTGGAACAAGTGTACAAGTGTTCAAGAAGAAACACTGCTGGAACAAGTGTACAAGTCTTCAAGAAGAAACACTGCTGGAACAAGTGTACAAGTCTTCAAGAAGAAACACTGCTGGAACAAGTGTACAAGTCTTCAAGAAAAACACTGCTGGAACAAGTGTACAGTCTTCAAGAAGAAACACTGCTGGAACAAGTGTACAAGTCTTCAAGAAGAAACACTGCTGGAACAAGTGTAAAGTTTCAAGAAGAAACACTGCTGGAACAAGTGTACAAGTCTTCAAGAAGAAACACCTGGAACAAGTGTCAAGTCTTCAGAAGAAACACTGGACAAGTGTACAAGTGTTCAAGAAGAAACACTGCTGGAACAAGTGTACAAGTTCAAGAAGAAACACAAGTGTACAAGTCTTAAGAAGAAACACTCTGGAACAAGTGTACAAGTCTTCAAGAAGAAAACCTGAACAGGTACAAGTTAAAAGAAACATGCTGGAACAAGACTCAGAAAAATTAAGGAAGTTCAGAAGAAACACTGGAACAAGTGTACAAGTTTCAAGAAGAAACACTGCTGAACAAGTGTACAAGTGTTCAAGAAGAAACACTGCTGAACAATGTACAAGTCTTCAAGAAGAAACACTGTGGAACAAGTGTACAATCTTCAAGAAGAAACACTGCTGGAACAAGTGTACAAGTCTTCAAGAAAAACACTGCTGGAACAAGTGTACAAGTGTTCAAGAAGAAACACTGCTGAAAAGTGTACAAGTTTCAAGAAGAAACACTGCTGGAAAAGTGTACAAGTCTTCAAGAAGAAACACTGCTGGAACAAGTGTACAATTTAAGAAGAAACATGCTGGAACAAGTGTACAAGTCTTCAAGAAAAACTGGAACAAGTACAATCTTCAAGAAAAACATGTGGAACAGAGTCTTCAGAAGAAACACGCTGGAACAAGTGTACAAGTCTTCAAGAAAAACAGGAACAAGTGTAAAGTCTTCAAGAAGAAACATGCTAACAAGTGTACAAGTTCAAGAAGAAACACCTGGAACAAGTGTACAAGTGTTCAAGAAGAAACAGTGGAACAAGTGTACAAGGTTCAGAAAAACAACTGTGGAACAAGTGTACAAGTCTTCAAGAAGAAACAGCTGGAACAAGTGAACAAGTCTTGAAGAAAAGCTGTAAAAGTGAAAGTCTTCAAGAAGAAACACTGCTGGAACAAGACAAGTTCAAGAAGAAACACTGCTGGAACAAGGTAAAGTCTTCAGAAGAAACACTGCTGGAACAAGTGTACAAGTCTTCAGAAGAAACACTGCTGGAACAAGTGTACAAGTCTTCAAGAAGAAAACTGCTGGAACAAGTGTAAAGTTTCAAGAAGAAACACTGCTGGAACAAGTGTACAAGTGTTCAAGAAGAAACGCTGGAACAAGTGTACAAGTTTCAGAAGAAACACTGCTGGAACAAGTGTACAAGTTTCAAGAAGAAACACTGCTGGAACAAGTGTACAAGTCTTCAAAAAAACACTGCTGGAACAAGTGTACAAGTCTTCAAGAAGAAACACTGCTGGAACAAGTGTCAAGTGTTCAAGAAGAAACACTGCTGGAAAAGTGCAAGTCAAGAAGAAACACTGCTGGAACAAAAGGTAAAACAGCGAACAGTGACAATTTAAACCGCTGGTCTTCAGAAGAAACACTGCTGGAACAAGTGTACAAGTTTCAGAAAAACACTGCTGGAACAAGTGTACAAGTTTCAGAAGAAACACTGCTGGAACAAGTGTACAAGTGTTCAGAAGAAACACTGCTGGAACAAGTGTACAAGTCTTCAAGAAGAAACACTGCTGGAACAAGTGTACAAGTCTTCAAGAAGAAACACTGCTGGAACAAGTGTACAAGTTTCAAGAAGAAACACTGCTGGAACAAGTGTACAAGTCTTCAGAAGAAACACTGCTGGAACAAGTGTACAAGTTTCAGAAGAAACACTGCTGGAACAAGTGTACAAGTTTCAAGAAGAAACACTGCTGGAACAAGTGTACAAGTCTTCAGAAGAAACACTGCTGGAACAAGTGTACAAGTCTTCAAGAAGAAACACTGCTGGAACAAGTGTCAAGTTTCAGAAGAAACACTGCTGGAACAAGTGTACAAGTGTTCAGAAGAAACACTGCTGGAACAAGTGTACAAGTCTTCAAGAAGAAACACTGCTGGAACAAGTGTACAAGTCTTCAGAAGAAACACTGCTGGAACAAGTGTACAAGTCTTCAAGAAGAAACACTGCTGGAACAAGTGTACAAGTCTTCAGAAGAAACACTGCTGGAACAAGTGTACAAGTCTTCAAGAAGAAACACTGCTGGAACAAGTGTACAAGTCTTCAGAAGAAACACTGCTGGAACAAGTGTACAAGTGTTCAGAAGAAACACTGCTGGAACAAGTGTACAAGTCTTCAAGAAGAACACTGCTGGAACAAATTGTCAAGTCTTCAGAAGAAACACTGCTGGAACAAATGTACAAGTGCTTCAGAAGAAACACTGCTGGAACAAGTGTACAGGGGGGGGGGGGGGGGGGGGGGGGGGGGGGGGGGGGGGGGGGGGGGGGGGGGGGGGGGGGGGGGGGGGGGGGGGGGGGGGGGGGGGAAGTCAGTTCAAAAAGAAACATCTGGAACAAGTGTACAAGTCTTCAAGAAGAAACACTGCTGGAACAAGTGTACAAGTCTTCAAGAAGAAACACTGCTGGAACAAGTGTACAAGTGTTCAAGAAGAAACACTGCTGGAACAAGTGTACAAGTCTTCAAGAAGAAACACTGCTGGAACAAGTGTACAAGTCTTCAAGAAGAAACACTGCTGGAACAAGTGTACAAGTCTTCAAGAAGAAACACTGCTGGAACAAGTGTACAAGTCTTCAAGAAGAAACACTGCTGGAACAAGTGTACAAGTGTTCAAGAAGAAACACTGCTGGAACAAGTGTACAAGTGTTCAAGAAGAAACACTGCTGGAACAAGTGTACAAGTCTTCAAGAAGAAACACTGCTGGAACAAGTGTACAAGTCTTCAAGAAGAAACACTGCTGGAACAAGTGTTCAAGTCTTCAAGGAAACTCGACAAGTACCTCCACCAAGTGTTGGATCAACTAGACTGTGTGAGCAAGGGGGGGGGGGGTGAAGAAATACACCACGTTGGCTCCAATAAGCCAAAAAGTTAAGCTCAATTTTCCCTAAAGTCAAGGGCGAACTCTGGGCTGGGACAGAATTTTTATTTTCCTTTTTTCCCCACTTTCAAAACTGATGGTAATTACTTAGATGCAAATTGTGTGCTCCCTCCCATGTTAACCTTGTTGTGAGGGAATAATGTCTTCTATTTTGTCCTCTACTGCCTTTGTTCTAAGTATATTCTGTCCTCTTGCTCCTCTTCCGTACCTGTGCTGCCTTGAAGGGGGTCTGGTTCCCTTCATGCTTGTGAAGGGCTCTTGGTCTCTGAAGTTGGGAGTTGCTCTTCCCTTTGATCAAACGTGATTACCTCCCATTCCCCAGGCACTGTATGACCCTTTTGGGTTTAGCGCTATCTCATGATTGTAATTGTGTGCGTTTGTCTGCCAGGAAGTACTTTTCTGATCCTAGAGTTGGTTTAGTGAGCTTAACGATAGTATAGTGAGCTTAACGATGGGTTTGCTAAGGTTAATGCGGCTCGTTAAGCACTGGCCCAGTTGCAGTAATGTTGAAGTTGGTGTTGCAGGAATGTTTACATATTGGTGTTGCAGTAATTTTTATATGTTGGTGTTGCAGTAATGTTTATATATTGGTGTTGCAGTAATGTTATGTTGGTGTTGCAGTAATGTTTATATATTGGTGTTGCAGGAATATTTATATGTTGGTGTTGCAGTAATGTTATGTTGGTGTTGCAGTAATGTTTATATATTGGTGTTGCAGGAATATTTATATGTTGGTGTTGCAGGAATATTTATATGTTGGTGTTGCAGGAATATTTATATGTTGGTGTTGCAGGAATATTTATATATTGGTGTTGCAGTAATGTTTATATGTTGGTGTTGCAGTAATGTTTATATGTTGGTGTTGCAGTAATGTTTATATGTTGGTGTTGCAGTAATGTTATGTTGGTGTTGCAGTAATGTTTATATGTTGGTGTTGCAGAATAATGTTATATGTTGGTGTTGCAGAATGTTTATATATTGGTGTTGCAGTAATGTTATTTGGTGTTAGTAAGTTTGTATGTTGTGTTGCAGTAATGTTTATATGTTGGTGTTGCAGTAATGTTTATATGTTGGTGTTGCAGTAATGTTTATATTTGGTGTTCAGTAATGTTATGTTGGTGTTGCAGTAATGTTTATATGTTGGTGTTGCAGTAATGTTTATATGTTGGTGTTGCAGTAATGTTATTTTGGTGTTGCAGTAATGTTTATATGTTGGTGTTGCAGTAATATTTATATATTGGTGTTGCAGTAATGTTTATATGTTGGTGTTGCAGTAATGTTTATATGTTGGTGTTGCAGTAATGTTATGTTGGTGTTGCAGTAATGTTTATATGTTGGTGTTGCAGGAATATTTATATGTTGGTGTTGCAGGAACATTTATATATTGGTGTTGCAGTAATGTTTATATATTGGTGTTGCAGTAATGTTTATATATTGGTGTTGCAGTAATGTTTATATGGTGTTGCAGTAATGTTTATATGTTGGTGTTGCAGTAATGTTATTTTGGTGTTGCAGTAATGTTTATATGTTGGTGTTGCAGTAATGTTTATATGTTGGTGTTGCAGTAATGTTTATATGTTGGTGTTACAGTAATGTTATGTTGGTGTTGCAGTAATGTTTATATGTTGGTGTTGCAGTAATGTTTATATGTTGGTGTTGCAGTAATGTTTATATATTGGTGTTGCGGTAATGTTTATATATTGGTGTTGCAGTAATGTTTATATATTGGTGTGGCAGTAATGTTTATATATTGGTGTTGCGGTAATGTTTATATATTGGTGTTGCAGTAATGTTTATATATTGGTGTTGCAGTAATGTTTATATATTGGTGTTGCAGTAATGTTTATATGTTGGTGTTGCAGTAATGTTATGTTGGTGTTGCAGGAATTTTATATATTGGTGTTTGAAGTAATGTTTATATGTTGGTGTTGCAGTAATGTTTATATATTGATGTTGCAGTAATGTTTATATATTAGTGTTGCAGTAATGTTTATATATTGGTGTTGCAGTAATGTTTATATATTAGTGTTGCAGAAATGTTTATATGTTGGTGTTGTGGGAATGTTTATATGTTGATGTTTACAGTAATGTTTTGTTGGTGTTGCAGTAATGTTTATATGTTGGTGTTGCAGTAATGTTATGTTGGTGTTGCAGGAATGTTATGTTGGTGTTGCAGTAATGTTTATATGTTGGTGTTGCAGTAATGTTTATATGTTGGTGTTTGCTGTAATGTTTATATGTTGGTGTTGCAGTAATGTTTATATGTTGGTGTTTGCTGTAATGTTTATATGTTGGTGTTGCAGTAATGTTTATATATTGGTGTTGCAGTAATGTTTATATGTTGGTGTTGCAGTAATGTTATGTTGGTGTTGCAGTAATGTTTATATGTTGGTGTTGCAGTAATGTTATGTTGGTGTTGCAGGAATGTTTATATGTTGGTGTTTGCTGTAATGTTTATATGTTGGTGTTGCAGTAATGTTTATATATTGGTGTTGCAGTAATGTTTATATGTTAGTGTTGCAGGAATGTTGTATTGGTGTTGAGAAATGTTATATATTGGTGTTGAGTAATGTGTTTGAGTGGGAGTAGTGGTTTGAGGATGTTGTGTGGTAGAGAAATTGTGAACCTTGGTTGTGTGGAGTAGAATGTGACGTGGTTGAGGGAGTGGTTGAGGTAGGTGGGAGGTTGTGGGAAACCTTGGTTGATGGGGTAGGTGGGAGGTTGTGGGAAACCTTGGTTGATGGGGTGGTTGAGGTAGGTGGGAGGTTGTGGGAAACCTTGGTTGATGGGGTGGTTGAGGTAGGTGGGAGGTTGTGGAAACCTTGGTTGATGGGGTGTGGTTGGGTAGGTGGGAGGTTGTGGGAAACCTTGGTTGATGGGGTGGTTGAGTAGGTGGAGGTTGGGGAAACCTTGGTTGATGGGTGGTTGAGGTAGGTGGAACCTGGTTGATGGGGTGGTTGAGGTAGGTGGAGTGGAAACCGGTTGATGGGTGGTTGAGGTAGGTGGGAGGTTGTGGAAACCTTGGTTGATGGGTGGTTGAGGTAGGTGGGAGGTTGTGGGAAACCTTGGTTGATGGGGTGGTTGGAGGTAGGTGGCTGGAGGTTTGTGGGAACCTTGGTTGATGGGGTGGTTGAGGTAGGTGGGAGGTTGTGGGAAACCTTGGTTGATGGGTGGTTGAGGTAGGTGGGAGGTTGTGGAAACCTTGGTTGATGGGGTGGTTGAGGTAGGTGGGAGGTTGTGGGAAACCTTGGTTGATGGGGTGGTTGAGGTAGGTGGGAGGTTGTGGGAAACCTTGGTTGATGGGGTGGTTGAGGTAGGTGGGAGGTTGTGGGAAACCTTGGTTGATGGGGTGGTTGAGGTAGGTGGGAGGTTGTGGGAAACCTTGGTTGATGGGTGGTTGAGGTAGGTGGGAGGTTGTGGAAACCTTGGTTGATGGAGTGGTTGAGGTAGGTGGGAGGTTGTGGGAAACCTGTGATGATGGTTGAGGATGGAGTTGGAACTTGATGGGGTAGGTGGGAGGTTGTGGGAAACCTTGGTTGATGGAATGGTTGATGGGGTAGGTGGGAGGTTGTGGGAAACCTTGGTTGATGGGGTGGGTGGGTTCTTGACCTCCGTGTTGGGCTTCAACATTGCAGGGAATATTTCATCATTATTTGTCTCCCTTCACGAGGGAGAGGCGTCTCTTGATGATGGTAAAGGGATCTTGAGACTGGTGAGGGCTGTTGATGCTGGGATCTTGAGACTGGTGAGGGCTGTTGATGCTGGGATCTTGAGACTGGTGAGGGCTGTTGATGCTGGGATCTTGAGACTGGTGAGGGCTGTTGATGCTGGGATCTTGAGACTGGTGAGGGCTGTTGATGCTGGGATCTTGAGACTGGTGAGGGCTGTTGATGCTGGGATCTTGAGACTGGTGAGGGCTGTTGATGCTGGGATCTTGAGACTGGTGAGGGCTGTTGATGCTGGGATCTTGAGACTGGTGAGGGCTGTTGATGCTGGGATCTTGAGACTGGTGAGGGCTGTTGATGCTGGGATCTTGAGACTGGTGAGGGCTGTTGATGCTGGTAAAAAGGCTGTTGATCCAGGAGGCTATACCTACCCTCACCCTGCCACACTGGCATGAA
>WNWK01004791.1:110000-132483 GCA_009830355.1 Cherax destructor
TGCTACGAGGAGAAGGCTGGAGGCAGTGGAGATGTCATGTCTGAGGTCAAGTGTGGTGTGAATATAATGCAGAGAATTCGGAGTTTGGAAATTAGGAGGAGGTGCGAGATTACCAAAACTATTATCCAGAGAGCTGAAGAGGGGTTGTTGAGGTGGTTCGGACATGTAGAGAGAATGGAACGAGGCAGAATAACTTCGAGAGTGTATAAATCTGTAGTGGAGGGAAGGCGGGGTAGGAGTCGGCCTAGGAAAGGTTGGAGGGAGGGTAAAGGAAGTTTTGTGTGCGAGGGCTTGGACTTCCAGCAAGCATGTGTGAGCGTATTTGATAGGAGTGAATGGAGACAAATGGTTTTAATACTTGACGTGCTGTTGGAGTGTGAGCAAAGTAACATTTATGAAGGGATTCAGGAAACCGGCAGGCCGGACTTGAGTTCTGGAGATGGGAAGTACAGTGTCTGCACTCTGAAGGAGGGTGTTAATGTTGCAGTTTTATAACTGTAGTGTAAAGCACCCTCTGGCAAGACAGTGATGGAGTGAATGATGATGAAAGTTTTTCTTTTCGGGCCACCCTGCCTTGGTGGGAATCGGCCGATGTGTTTATATATATATATATATATATATATATATATATATATATATATATATATATATATATATATATATATATATATATATATATATATATATATATATATATATAAAAACAGTGGAGAGCTAAATATTAGCACAGTAAAATGTGAGATTAGTTGTTGTGTCCTTTTACCAAACATAAACATTTTCTGGTCATCCTTGGTAACCTCGCCATGTGGAAAAAAACTCTCATTAAACCCAGGAGTTGCACATGTGTTTACCCCAGGAGTTGCACATGTGTTTACCCCAGGAGTTGCACATGTGTTTACCCCAGGAGTTGCACATGTGTTTACCCCAGGAGTTGCACATGTGTTTACCCCAGGAGTTGCACATGTGTTTACCCCAGGAGTTGCACATGTGTTTTAATCGCCAACTTGGAGGTATTATATCTATGATCTCCTGAGAGAGGTTTTATCAACTTTAATGGACAGTATTCTAAGTTGTGGCTAAACCAGTGCTAGGTTAGTGAACATGTCTCTTTACCTAGTGTTAGTCGTATGTTGAAGAATTACACAGTGTGCAACATCTGGGTGTCTTTATTTGTAGACGTTTGGCCGCCCAGTGGCTTTATCAATACAAGGTCATAATGTGAAGACTGTAGAACTATATACATAAGATGAAGTAGTCAGTCCCTTGAAGACCACCATAGTCTTGAAGACCACCGTAGTCTTGAAGACCACCGTAGTCTTGAAGACCACCGTAGTCTTGAAGAGCACCATAGTCTTGAAGACCACCGTAGTCTTGAAGAGCACCATAGTCTTGAAGACCACCGTAGTCTTGAAGACCACCGTAGTCTTGAAGACCACCGTAGTCTTGAAGACCACCGTAGTCTTGAAGACCACCGTAGTCTTGAAGACCACCGTAGTCTTGAAGACCACCGTAGTCTTGAAGACCACCGTAGTCTTGAAGAGCACCGTAGTCTTGAAGAGCACCGTAGTCTTGAAGAGCACCGTAGTCTTGAAGAGCACCGTAGTCTTGAAGACACCGTAGTCTTGAAGACCACCGTAGTCTTGAAGACCACCGTAGTCTTGAAGACCACCGTAGTCTTGAAGACCACCGTAGTCTTGAAGACCACCGTAGTCTTGAAGACCACCGTAGTCTTGAAGACCACCGTAGTCTTGAAGAGCACCGTAGTCTTGAAGAGCACCGTAGTCTTGAAGAGCACCGTAGTCTTGAAGAGCACCGTAGTCTTGAAGAGCACCGTAGTCTTGAAGAGCACCGTAGTCTTGAAGACCACCGTAGTCTTGAAGACCACCGTAGTCTTGAAGACCACCGTAGTCTTGAAGACCACCTAGTCTTGAAGACCACGTAGTCTTGAAGACCACCGTAGTCTTGAAGAGCACCGTAGTCTTGAAGAGCACCGTAGTCTTGAAGAGCACCGTAGTCTTGAAGAGCACCGTAGTCTTGAAGAGCACCGTAGTCTTGAAGAGCACCGTAGTCTTGAAGAGCACCGTAGTCTTGAAGAGCACCGTAGTCTTGAAGACCACCGTAGTCTTGAAGACCACCGTAGTCTTGAAGACCACCGTAGTCTTGAAGACCACCGTAGTCTTGAAGACCACCGTAGTCTTGAAGACCACCGTAGTCTTGAAGACCACCGTAGTCTTGAAGACCACCGTAGTCTTGAAGACCACCGTAGTCTTGAAGACCACCGTAGTCTTGAAGACCACCGTAGTCTTGAAGACCACCGTAGTCTTGAAGACCACCGTAGTCTTGAAGACCACCGTAGTCTTGAAGACCACCGTAGTCTTGAAGAGCACCGTAGTCTTGAAGAGCACCGTAGTCTTGAAGAGCACCGTAGTCTTGAAGAGCACCGTAGTCTTGAAGAGCACCGTAGTCTTGAAGAGCACCGTAGTCTTGAAGAGCACCGTAGTCTTGAAGACCACCGTAGTCTTGAAGACCACCGTAGTCTTGAAGACCACCGTAGTCTTGAAGAGCACCGTAGTCTTGAAGAGCACCGTAGTCTTGAAGAGCACCGTAGTCTTGAAGAGCACCGTAGTCTTGAAGAGCACCGTAGTCTTGAAGAGCACCGTAGTCTTGAAGACCACCGTCAAGGCTAAGGGACTGATTACCTCATATTTTGTGTATAATTCTACGTCCTTCACATTATGCCCTTGTATTGATAAAGCCACTGGAGGGCGAAACGTCTACAAATAAAGATACCCAGATGTTGCACACGTGTGTAATTCTCCATATGTTGACCCGCTCCGTGAAGCTCCCGTCTAGGTTTATGGATATCATTGTCTGTGTGAGCGTGAGCTTGTGAGCTTGACGGCATGGCGTGGCACTGCTTTACAGTAATGCTTCTTCCAAGCTTCTTTTCCTTGTCTGATTCAGTGAGGTATTTTTCCCCTGGTAGTATTATCAAAATTTCCCCCCTCCCACTTTCATCAATGTGATCTTTTTGTGAAGGTTCCTTCCAGCATCAGTCGCTTGTTCAACCAGTTTTACTCTCTCTCTCTCTTACTCTGTTCTTCAAGGATGTCAATTACACAATACAGGAGGGCCCCTCTTATACAGCAGGTTACCTTCTGGGCTACTGTGGGGCCCCACTTATACAGCAGGTTAGGTTCTGGGCCACTGTAGGGCCCTGCTTATACAGCAAGTTATGTTCCGGGCTACTGCTGTAAAATAAAAAATCGCTGTAAAGTGAATCTCAGCCCCTTTTTTTTTTCACTTTCAAATGCAAGAAAATCCTGATAACATGTTTACATTATCATGTATTAAGTAAACAATAGAGCTAGACCTAAAAGCATGCATGTGCAGTACACGTGTTACTTAAAATATTTTCAACCTTAGCTTATAGTGAGTGGTGAATATATTTATGGTAGGAAGTCTGAATAAATGAAGAATGGCTGTGATTGAAAACCGCTGCATTAGTGAAGCGCCGTAAAGCGAAACGCTGTAAAGCAGGACCTGCCTGTATGTGGGTCGTGGCAGAATTTGCTGGTAAAAATTTCATAAACCGCAATTGTCTCGGTATTTTGTCTTCATCTACAAAGAAGTGTCTTTATCTTTTTTGTAGCTACGGGAAGGGTACCTCTTATTCAATCCCTGTCGTGCCGAATAGAAAAACAAATTAGTCAGCAAGAACTCATTTAAAATTAAGTCCTTTCTAAAAAAATTCTCTTATACATTTAAAGATATATTTTTTTTCATTTATGTTAATGTAAAAAAATAATAATTTTGTACCAAAAGAACCTTAGAAAACTTACCTAACCTTAAAACAAGCCGAATCCAACTAAATATATTTTAGATAAGTTTACAATAATTTAATAATAAACAGTGAAATATATTTTAAATAACAAAAAAGGCACAATACCGTGACTGGAACAATACACAAATAACCCTCACATAGATGCTCCTGGTGTCTACTCTGTTTGTTGTTACTCTGTCCTCTTCAGTACTTTGTCTCTGTCCTTTCCCATTACATTGTTAAATGCTCCAAACTTCAGAACACCCGTGACTTAACCTTATCCCTTCTCCCTCTTTCTCCTTTCTCCTTTGGGTTTTCTTTCTTCTGCCTTGTATTTGTTCTTTATTATCCTTTTCCCCCCTCTGTGTTCTTGCTCCTACCCTCTGTGGCCCCCTAGCTCCCTTGCAGTGCTCCTCTTTCTTAGTATATGACTACCACTACTACCACTACCACCTACTACTACCATCTACTGCTACCCTCTCACTACTACTACTCCACTCTCTGTACTACTGACTCTCCTCTCTCTACTACTCTACTCTACTCCACCTCACTACTACACTCTACACTCTACCACTTATGACCCTACCACTGACTGCTCTGCTCTACTCCACTGCACTGACTCACTCTACTGCATCTCTCTACTACCTCGCTCTGCCACTGCTGCTACTACTACTCACTCCTGCCACTCTCTACTACCCTCTACTCACCTACCACTCTCTCCCCCCTCTCTCCACTCTACTGCTCCCTACTCTCCACACTCTACCTCTCTACTCCTCTACTCCACTCACTACTCTACCACACTACTCTCCACCACCTCTACTACTACTCCACCACTACTACTACCACACCACTGCTACTCCACTCTACCCACCCACTACTACTCCACCACTACTACTACCACCCACACCACTACCTACACTACTACTACCCACCACCATCCCCACTCTACTACCACCACCCTACTAACTGACTACTGACTCTGCACCACTACTCACACTACTCCTCCACTACCACTACTACTACTACTACTACTACTACTACTACTACCACTACTACTACCACCACCACCACTACTACTACCACCACTACTACTACCACCACCACCACCACTACTACTACCACCACTACTACTACCACCACCACCACTACTACTACCACTACTACTACTACCACTACCACCACTACTACTACTACTACTACCACTACTACTACTACCACCACTACTACTACCACCACCACCACCACCACTACTACTACTACTACTATACTACCACCACCACCACTACCACCACCACCACCATTCTTGTTCCCGTCACTGTTAGCGTGTATATACTCCTCTCCTCCTTGTTAGTGTAACTTTGTAAATGGTCCAAGTCGGACCTCAACGTTGTTCCGGTTATTTGTGCATTGAAATATATTTTTTTTCGTTAGGTTCAAAATGATTTCTGCGAAATTATTGCATACACGAATATTCGCTTGCCTTATTCGGCAAGAAGAGCGTTGCTATTTAACCTATTCGACACACACACACACACACACACACACACACACACAAACACACACACACATACAACAGGCCTAGTGTCTAATTGACATGTGCCTAGGACAAAATGGTAACAGGAGCTGTGAATCGACCCCTGCAACCACAACTAGGTGAGTACACACACTCACTGTTTTTTCAGTGATGGTTATGCATTCACATATATGATCAGTAATAACCAATAGTAAGCCACATAGAGACATGAGGTTGATTGATGTGTATATTTCAACTCCCTTCCAGGATCCTCCCCCAGCAGGTACACACGTGAAGGAAAACATGAATTTATAGGAAAAGTCTGGCCTCCCCGTGCGGCTCCCCTGACACACCATACTCCCCCGTGCGGGCTCCCCTGACACACCATACTCCCCCGTGCGGGCTCCCTGACACACCATACTCCCCGTGCGGTCTGACAACCATCTCCCTGCGGGCTCCCTGACACACCATACTCCCCGTGCGGGCTCCTGACACACCATACTCCCCGTGCGGGGTCCCCTGACACACCATACTCCCCGTGCGGGTCCCCTGACACACCATACTCCCCGTGCGGGGTCCCTGACACACCATACTCCCCGTGCGGCTCCCTGACACACCATACTCCCCGTGCGGGCTCCCTGACACACCATACTCCCCGTGCGGGCTCCCTGACACACCATACTCCCCCGTGCGGGCTCCCCTGACACACCATACTCCCCCGTGCGGGGTCCCCTGACACACCATACTCCCCCGTGCGGGCTCCCCTGACACACCATACTCCCCCGTGCGGGCTCCCCTGACACACCATACTCCCCGTGCGGGCTCCCTGACACACCATACTCCCCCGTGCGGCTCCCCTGACACACCATACTCCCCCGTGCGGCTCCCCTGACACACCATACTCCCCCGTGCGGGCTCCCCTGACACCATACTCCCCCGCACGGGGAGAACCTTGACATTTCCTATAAATTCAGGTTCACCTTTGACTGCCGGGTTACCCCGTGGAGAAGACATGTAGTTGTGAGAGCCCTGCCCTGGTAGACAACGCTCTCGCCTCACACACTGAGTGTCCATGGTTCAATCCCCAGTATCAGTGGAAACATTAATAACAATAATAATATATTTATTTCTACATGTACAAGGTATACAGACCATAGCTGACATCAGTGACATACTACTATATAGAAAGACCCTTGTTATGCTGAGCATTTCCCCAAAATTAGGTCAATTTTGTCCCAGGATGCGACCCACGCCAGTCCACTAACACCCAAGTACCCATTTTACTGATGGGTGAACACAGACAACCGGTGTAAGGAAACACGTCCAATGTTTCCACCCCCTCGCTGGGAATCGAACCCGGACACTCACCGTGTGAAGCGTACATCATCTTTATTTCACTGCTACACTTGCTGACTCTGTACTTGATGACCCTCACTTCTTTTTATGCGCCTATAAATTCCTTTCTTCTGCTCTAAAAGATATTTGAGCCTATTATTCATCCATTTTGGGTCATTTCTACTTGATCTAATTTCTTTATACGAGATAAATGTTCTTTGGGCAGCCTGTATAGTGTTAAGAAAACTGTCATATTGATACCTCTCTTCTTCACCCCAGTCCACAGTTGATAAGTGTTCTCTAAGTCCATTATAATCTGCTAAGCGAAAATCTGGGACCATTACTGAATTATCCCTACTATCATACATCCATTCAATGCTAAAGGTAATTGACTTGTGGTCGCTTGAGCCGAGTTCCTCTGTAATTTCTAAATTAATAACAAGGGATCCTTGTTTGCAAGAACCAAGTCAAGTAGGTTATTTCCCCTTGTAGGTTCTGTCACAAACTGCTTCAAAAATCATTCCTGAACTACTTCTAAAAAGTCGTTAGATTCTAAATTCCCTGTCAAGAAATTCCAATCAATTTGACTAAAGTTAAAGTCCCCTAGAATTACTACGTTATCGTGCCTTGTGGCCTTAACAATTTCCTCCCAAAGTAGTCTCCCTTGTTCCCTATCTAAGTTTGGAGGACGGTATATCACACCTAATATCAATTTTTCACACCCCTCTGAAAATTCTATCCAGACAGACTCTGTATGTATTTGGAACAATTTAAAACCCTGGATGTGACATTCAGCAGGCATGTCCCGATTTTTCATATTAACCACGTCTCGCTTACTGCAAAAACATCAATATTACTTGCACTAGCAACTAATCTCAACTCGTCCATCTTATAACTAGCACTACGACTATTGGTGTAATATACATTTAAAAACCCTCCTTTCTCTTTACCCTTCCTGCTCATTTCTGTTTTTCCACTATACCTATTACTGTCCTTGTCACCTAGTGCCACTGGCTTTCCAATATCCACCTTATTCTGCCTATTACTAGTTCCCCTAGAATTCATAATATTACTACACTGGGACTTCACTGTTTTCACCCCATAACCCATACCACTAACTTTATCTAGTTTAAAGCCCTAACAGCTCCCTCCACTGCAGTTGCCAGTGCCTCCACCCCAGACCTAGATAAGTGAACCCCATCCCTGGCATACATGTCATTTCTGCCATAGAAGAGGTCCCAGTTGTCAATGAATGTTACTGCATTTTCCTTACAGTATTTGTCCAGCCAGCAATTGACACCAATTGCCCTGGACAACCATTCATTTCCAACTCCTCTCCTTGGTAAAATACCACATATGACAGGGTTCCCACCCTTCTTCCTAATTATGTCTATTGCTGACCTATACTTGCTAGTCAGGTCCTCACTCCAACGTCTGCTAACATCGTTGCCTCCAGCACTGAGACAGATAATAGGATTACTCCCATTACCTCTCATGATGTCGTCCAGACGGCTAACAATATCCTCCATCCCAGCCCCAGGAAAGCAAACCCTCTGTCTCCTACTTCTATCTTTCAAGCAGAAGGCTCTATCCATGTACCTAATCTGACAATCCCCAACAAGAACAATATTCTTACCTTCCTTGGTGTCGTTTGTTGTGATGTTCCCAGTAGTCGACTCGCATTCATCATTCATCGGGCAGGACGGAGAATGGGTTCGATGTTTCCACAACAGTCTCCTGGCTCTTCGTTGTTTCTACCTCACCACCCGTCCTCTTGATCCTTAACTTTGTCCCATGCATTCCAGCCACTGTCCAGGTTCCTTTCTTGACTTGAGGATTCACAACAGGAGGATTACTACGAATCCATTTGTTTTCCTCAGTCAGTCACTGTATCTCAAGCTTAGCCACCCTAAGTTCTTCCTTTAGCTGCTGGTAGAGTAGCTCAAGAGGGGACATCTTCAGATTCACAGAGACCACTGATCCCTGTGGAACGCCACTTGTTACAGACCCCCTCTCAGATTTAACCCCATTTATGCATACTCTCTGCTTCCTATTAGTGAGCCATGACTCGATCCATGACAGCACTTTTTCCCCAATGCCATGAGCTGCTACTTTCTTTAATAGTCTCTGTGATTGGTTTCGTGTTTTTTTATCTTGTTAATTTGCTGTTCAACCAGGTTGTTGCTGCAGGTTTCTTCTCAAACTATCGATACTGTAACAGGCCTACTGGCCCATACTAGGTAGAAGCTAAGACGTTTTGTAGTTTTAAAAATAGGTTAGATAAATACACGAGTGGGTGTGAGTTAGACCTGACTAGCTTGTGCTACTAGGTCAGATGCCGTGCTTCTCCCTTAAGTGAATGTGACTGACCTGACCAGGTCAAGGCATTGGCTTAAGTCGGTGGGAGAATTGGACCTGCCTCGCATGGGCCAGTAGGCCTGCTGCAGTGTTCCTTCTTTCTTATGTTCTTAGGCAGGTCCTCAAATCCAAACCCACAAACGAAAATATTCGCCCAGCCCACTGATCCCTGTGGAACGCCACTTGTTACAGACCCCCTCTCAGATTTAACCCCATTTATGCATACTCTCTGCTTCCTATTAGTGAGCCATGACTCGATCCATGACAGCACTTTTTCCCCAATGCCATGAGCTGCTACTTTCTTTAATAGTCTCTGTGATTGGTTTCGTGTTTTTTTATCTTGTTAATTTGCTGTTCAACCAGGTTATTGCTGCAGGTTTCTTCTCAAACTATCGATACTGTAACAGGCCTACTGGCCCATACTAGGTAGAAGCTAAGACGTTTTGTAGTTTTAAAAATAGGTTGGATAAATACACGAGTGGGTGTGAGTTAGACCTGACTAGCTTGTGCTACTAGGTCAGATGCCGTGCTTCTCCCTTAAGTGAATGTGACTGACCTGACCAGGTCAAGGCATTGGCTTAAGTCGGTGGGAGAATTGGACCTGCCTCGCATGGGCCAGTAGGCCTGCTGCAGTGTTCCTTCTTTCTTATGTTCTTAGGCAGGTCCTCAAATCCAAACCCACAAACGAAAATATTCGCCCAGCCCATTATAATTGTTACCCAAGGAATAAACTTTGAGAACCCTATTAACTCATGGGTAAGCCCCCTCCCCTCAAATCCAACCCCTCTCACTCGTGTATTTATCTAACCTAAATTTGAAGCTACCCAAGGTTTTAGCTTCAATCACACTACGAGGTTATTGCAGCAAACTCATGGTCATGCTGGTGACAGCCTTGTGTTGCAGGTCATGCTGGTGACAGCCTTGTGTTGCAGATCATGCTGGTGACAGTCTTGTGTTGCAGGTCATGCTGGTGACAGCCTTGTGTTGCAGGTCATGCTGGTGACAGCCTTGTGTTGCAGGTCATGCTGGTGACAGCCTTGTGTTGCAGGTCATGCTGGTGACAGCCTTGTGTTGCAGGTCATGCTGGTGACAGCCTTGTGTTGCAGGTCATGCTGGTGACAGCCTTGTGTTGCAGGTCATGCTGGTGACAGCCTTGTGTTGTAGGTCATGCTGGTGACAGCCTTGTGTTGCAGGTCATGCTGGTGACAGCCTTGTGTTGCAGGTCATGCTGGTGACAGCCTTGTGTTGCAGGTCATGCTGGTGACAGCCTTGTGTTGCAGGTCATGCTGGTGACAGCCTTGTGTTGCAGGTCATGCTGGTGACAGCCTTGTGTTGCAGGTCATGCTGGTGACAGCCTTGTGTTGCAGGTCATGCTGGTGACAGCCTTGTGTTGCAGGTCATGCTGGTGACAGCCTTGTGTTGCAGGTCATGCTGGTGACAGCCTTGTGTTGCAGGTCATGCTGGTGACAGCCTTGTGTTGCAGGTCATGCTGGTGACAGCCTTGTGTTGCAGGTCATGCTGGTGACAGCCTTGTGTTGCAGGTCATGCTGGTGACAGCCTTGTGTTGCAGGTCATGCTGGTGACAGCCTTGTGTTGCAGGTCATGCTGGTGACAGCCTTGTGTTGCAGGTCATGCTGATGACAGCCTTGTGTTGCTACACGTCTCTTTCCACCTGACGTTAGTATATAAGCACCAGCCTCATTGCCTCTGCTCCAGTAACTCAACTACTTCGGTGGTGTTCACACAACTCCATGGCCGAGGGACTGATTACCTCATCTTTTGTATATACTAGTTCTACTGTCTTCATATAATGTCCTGGAATTTGTATTGATAAAGCCACTGGATGGCGAAACGTTTACAATAAAGATACCCAGATGTTGCACATGTGTCTTTATTTCATGTTATATAAGTATTTTACTTACAAAATAGAAAGGCACACGATGTAGATGAATGGTTCAGAGAACCGACGACAAGTTGATAAATTCGACACATATGTAACACTGTGTCAGTCAAAACTGACAACATCGACTCTAAGGTTGAGGGACTGATTACCTCAAACTCCTCCTGTTCTTCACGATTCTCCTTTGTATGAACTGATGAAGTCACTGTGTGGCGAAACGTTTCCTCATTAAAGATACCCAAGTGTTGCATATGTGTCTAATTTATCAGAAAGGTACACAATACATTGTTCAGAGTATGGAACAGAACTCTTCTCCAGGCTTATACCTTTGAAGAGTTTCGAGAGTTTCTCTACTCTCTGAGCCCGGCCATGGGCCAGGCTCGTCTGGAGCTTGCCTGGTCAACTAGGCTGTTGCTTCTGGAGGCCCGCTGCCTCACATATCCATCACAGCCTGGTTGATCTGGCACCTGGTGAAGATGCTTGTCCGGTTTCCTCTTGAAGACTTCTACACGTATACCTGGAGGGCATTCCGGGGATCGACGTCCCCGCGGCCCGGTCTATGACCAGGCCTCCCGGTGGATCAGGGCCTGATCAACGAGGCTGTTACTGCTGGATGCACGTAGTCCAACGTACGAACCACAGCCCGGCTGATCTGGCACTGACTTTAGGTATCTGTCCAGCTCCCTCTTGAAGACAACCAGAGGTCTACTGGTAATGCCCCTAATGGCTGGTGGGAGGCTGTTGAATAGTCTTGGGCCCCGGACACTTATTGTGTTTTCTCTTAGTGTACCAGTGGCGCCTCTACTTTTCACTGGGGGTACGTTGCACCGTCTGCCAAGTTTTTTGCTTTCGTATGCAGTGATTTCTGTGTGCATATTAGGGACCAGTCCCTCCAGAATCTTCCAGGTGTAGATTATGATATATCTCTCTCGCCTGCGCTCCAGTGAATATAAGTCTAGTGCTTCCACAGACGGACAGACAGACAGACAGACAGACAGACAGACAGACACACAAACACACACACGATGTTCCAGAGAGGGGACACAGAAACAAGGGGTCACAATTGGAAGTTGAAGACTCCTATGAGTCAAAGGGATGTTAGGAAGTATTTCTTCAGTCATAGAGTTGTCAGGAAATGGAATAACCTAGAAAGCGACATAGTGGAGGCAGGAACCATACAAAGTTTTAAGACTAGGTTTGATAAAGCTCATGGAGCAGGGAGAGAGAGGACCTAGTAGCAATCAGTGAAGAGGCGGGGCCAGGAGCTATGACTCGACCCCTGCAACCACAAATAGGTGAGTACAAATAGGTGAGTACACACACACACACACACTCACAGACACACACACACTCACAGACACACACACACACAGGAATCGTTCAAGACACTGTATACCGTGTACGTCAGGCCCATACTAGAATATGCAGCACCAGTCTGGAACCCACACCTGGTCAAGCACGTCAAGAAACTAGAGAAAGTGCAAAGGTTTGCGACAAGGTTAGTTCCACAACTCAGGGGTCTGTCTTATGAAGAAAGGTTGAGGGAAATAGGACTAACAACACTGGAGGAAAGAAGGGTCAGAGGAGACATGATAACGACATACAAAATACTGCGGGGAATTGACAAGGTAGATAGTGACAGGATGTTTCAGAGAGGGAACACAGAAACAAGGGGACACAACTGGAAGCTGAAGACTCAGATGAGTCAAAGGGATGTCAGGAAGCATTTCTTCAGCCACAGAGTAGTCAGGAAGTGGAATAGTCTAGAGAAAGATATAGTGGAGGCAGGAACCATACATAGTTTTAAGACAAGGTATGATAAAGCTCATGGAGCAGGGAGAGCAGAGACCCAGTAGCAGACAGCGAAGAGGCGGGGCCAGGAGCTGAGTCTCGACCCCTGCAACCACAATTAGGTGAGTACAATTAGGTGAGTACACACACACACACTCACAGACACACACACTCACAGACACACACACTCACAGACACACACACTCACAGACACAGTGTGAGCCTAATATATCACAATGTTTCGCTCAAGAGGACTTTATAGCATAGGTTTATATGGATGTTCATCACGTCATGATACACAAACAGCGTTACAATGAAAGTTTAGGATGTTTTATCTCCATGGGCTGACTTCCTCCTCCACTGACTCTCTCTAGTTGACATTTCTCTCTACTACTGCTATCATGGGTGAAAGCTGTTGCTTTCACTACAACTCCCACTACGTTACACTTCCCCTCACTTTCTTTCAGTGGTGGGAAGTGTAACACTGCATTTTTAAATCTACCCCATTCTGCCTCCGGTCAAACATAAGGGGGATTACCAGTAGACCCGTGGCTGTCTTCAAGACAATAAGTGTCAGGAGCCCCAAGACTGTTCAGCTGCCTCCGGTCAAACATAAGGGGGATTACCAGTAGACCCGTGGCTGTCTTCAAGACAATAAGTGTCAGGAGCCCCAAGACTGTTCAGCTGCCTCCGGTCAAACATAAGGGGGATTACCAGTAGACCCGTGGCTGTCTTCAAGACAATAAGTGTCAGGGGCCCCAAGACTGTTCAGCTGCCTCCCAGCAAATATATAGGGGGATTACCAGTAGACCCGTGGGTGTCTTCAAGTGTCGTGGGTGTGTTTCGTAGATTGGGTAAGATAATAAAGAGAGCTTGGGTGGTAACGGTATATCGGCAGCTGGGCCAGACGGCATACATATCCGTATGCTACAGCATTTACATCAGTCTGCTCTTACTGTCCTCTTACGACTTCTTCCCCAGCTGTGGAAGTCTGCTATTGTTCTCCCTTTTCGCAAACCGGGTACTACAGGACGTGATACCTCCCACTACCGTCCCATTGCTCTTACCTGTGCAGTTTGCAAGGTGATGGAACGTCTAGTTAATAGACGTTTGATGTGGTATTTAGAGACGCACAGTAGTCTCTCCACTAGTCAATATGGCTTTCGTAAGGGCCGTTCTGCCATTGACCTCTTACTGCGCTTGGATACTTATATTCGAAATGCCTTTGCTAATAACCACTTGGTTATCGCCATCTTTTTCGACCTGGAGAAGGCTTATGACAACGTGGAGGTATAATATCTTGGCCCAGGCCCACTCCTTAGGCCTCCGAGGCAAACTACTGTTTTTCCTTAAGGCCTTCTTAAATGAAAGACATTTCCATGTCCGAGTTGGTAATGAGCTTTCCCCGGAATTTGTCCAAGCTGAAGGTGTCCCCCAGGGTTGTGTTCTGAGCACAACACTTTCTGCTTGCTATAAATAATCTGGCGTCTGTTCTCCCATCCAATATTTGGTCATCACTCTATGTGGATGACTTTGCTATAGCTTGTGCAGGTGCTGACTGTCACCTCATTGCAGTTTCCCTCCAGCATTCCATCAACCAGGTTTCCGATTGGGCCACCACGCACGGGTTTAAATTTTCTAGTGGCAAAACTCATCAAATTACGTTCACTAGACGTTCAGTGGTCTCTGATCATCTGTTGTACCTATACGGCTCACGTATCCCAGAACGTGATACAGTCAGGTTTCTCGGCCTCCTGTTTGACCGTCGATTGTCCTGGAAACCTCACATTACCTCTCTGAAGACGACTTGTCATAGCCAGCTGAACCTCCTAAAAACCCTCGCACATCTTTCATGGGGGGCTGATCGTAGCACTCTCCTCCGCCTGCATTCAGCCCTAATTTTATCGAAACTAGATTATGGTGACCAGATATATTCGGCGGCCTCCACTGCTACTCTTTCTAGCCTTAAGCCCATACATCACCCGGGATTACGCTTATGCATTGGTGCATTTCGTTCTTCCCCGGTTGAGAGCCTCTATGTAGAAGTGAACATTCCATCCTTGTCCGATCGTCGTGATGCACATTGCATTCGCTATTATGTTCGCTCCCATGACCTCCGCAATCCTTCCATGTATAGGATTGTCACAGATGTTAGTAGGCACTCTTTATTTGTCCGTCGCCCCTGTTTACTTCGTCCCTTTTCCCTTTGTCTACATTCACTCTTGTCTTCCCTTCAGCTTCCACCTTTATACGTTCATGTGACATCTCCCTTTTCCCTACCCAGTTGGGAAGTTCCTGCTGTCCATTTCTGTTCTATTCCTCTACCTTGCGCAAAAGGATATTGCAAGATATTGCAGGATATTGCAAGAAACCCAAAATATTTATATTCCTATGCAAAATCCAAGCTAAGAACTACCTGTAGAATTGGGCCATTATTGAGAGGAGATTCGTATACTGACGATGAACAGGAAATGAGTGAAATCCTAAAGGAACAGTATGAGTCAGTGTTCAGCAACCCACTAAATGACAGCAAGGTAGAAAATGCAGAAATATTTTTCACTCCAGCAGAAGGCCGCGCAGACCACCTAACCGACATTAGTACAAATCCCATAGATTTCGAAAAAGAAATGGACAACATGCCCACTCACTCAGCACCTGGACCAGATTCATGGAATGCTTTATTTATAAAGCAGTGCAAATTACCATTAGCAAGAGCCCTTAGTATTCTGTGGAGAAAGAGCTTAGATCTAGGTGAAATACCGGAGGCCTTAAAGAGTGCAGACATAGCTCCTCACTTCTCACATCATAAAAATCACATCATAAAAATCTTTGAAAGAGTGATGAGACGGCAGATTACAAACTTCATGGACCAGCACAACCAACATAACCCGAACCAGCATGGCTTCAGAGCGGGAAGATCATGCCTGTCACAGCTGCTGAACCATTATGACAGAATTACGGAGGCATTGGAGGACGACCAAAACGCAGATGTGATTTACACAGATTTTGCAAAGGCGTTTGACAAATGCGATCATGGAGTGATAGCGCACAAAATGAGGGCCAAAGGCATTACTGGGAAGGTAGGCAGATGGATATTTGAGTTCCTAACACACAGAACACAAAAAGTAGTAGTGAACAGGGCAAGATCCAGCATCAGCGAAGTCAAAAGCTCAGTGCCCCAAGGCACTGTCCTGGCACCTCTGCTGTTTCTCATCCTCATAGCAGACCTAGATAAAAACACCCAGCACACTTTTGTATCATCATTTGCAGATGACACTAAAATAAGCATGAAAGTCACTACGGTAGAAGACACTGAAAAATTACAGGAGGACATAAGCAGGGTCTTCCAGTGGGCAGTGGAGAACAACATGACGTTCAATGGTGATAAGTTTCAGCTGCTTAGGTATGGAAAAAATGAAGAACTCAAAAGGAACACTATATACAAAACACAAGAGGGTCACCACATAGAACGAAAAGAACACGTTAAGGACTTGGGAATAATTATGTCTGCTGATCTGTCTTTTAAAGACCATAACAAGACAAAGATCACAACAGCCAGGAAGATGAAGGGGTGGGTATTGAGAACTTTCAAAACAAGGGAAATAATGCCGATGGTGACACTCTTCAAATCGCTAGTGCTCCCTCACTTAGAATACTGCTCTGTGCTGACGGCCCCGTTCAGGGCAGGAGAAATAGCAGAGCTGGAACAAATTCAGAGATCGTTTACGGCTCACATTGAGCCATTGAAACATCTAAATTATTGGGAACCCAGTGAGGAGCAGGGGTGCGGTGGGGACAATACAGGAGCACTGTATTAACATCCGGGGTCCCAGACTATTCAACATCTTACCAGAAGATATCCGAAACATCGCTGGAACCAGTGTAGAAGCCTTCAAGAGGAAACTGGACAAGTATCTTCATCGGGTGCCAGATCAACCAGGCTGTGGTGAATATGTGGGGCAACGGGCCTTCAGCAGCAACAGCCTGGTTGACCAGGCAAGCACCAGACGAGCCTGGCCCATGTCCGGGCTCAGAGAGTAGATACTCTCGAAACTCTTCAAAGGTATATCAAAGGTGAAAGCCCAACTACCTACGGCGGCTTCTCGCTCTTTTTTTCTAGACCACTTCCGTTCTCATTCCCATGCCATCGCAGTGTACACTGATGGTTCAAAGTCATCTGACGGCGTCGGATTCGCAGCAGTGTTTCCGGACAGTGTTGTGCGAGGGCATCTATTACCCTCGGCTAGCATATTTACGGCTGAATTGTATGCCATTCTTGTGGCACTTATCCGTATTGCATCTATGCCTGTGTCATCATTTGTGGTTGTTTCAGACTCCCTTAGTGCTTTACAGGCTATCCGTAAAATTGATACACCTCACCCCCTAGTTCTTCGTATCTAACTTTGGTTACACCGTATCTCTAGCAAGCACAAAGATATTGTTTTTTGTTGGGTCCCTGGTCATGTTGACGTACAGTGCAATGAACAGGCAGACACTGCTGCGCGGTCAGCAGTACATGACCTTCCAGTTTCCTATATAAGTGTTCCTTTTACAGACTATTTTGCGGTCATTGCTACCCACCTTCGCACCCGTTGGCAACAACGCTGGTCTGACCTGCTAAATAACAAACTTCATTCTATTAAACCAAGTA
Organism: Cherax destructor; assembly: GCA_009830355.1. Taxonomy (NCBI): domain Eukaryota; kingdom Metazoa; phylum Arthropoda; class Malacostraca; order Decapoda; family Parastacidae; genus Cherax; species Cherax destructor. The sequence goes on from WNWK01004791.1 coordinate 127,372, forward strand.
TAGGTTTCTGGCCTTCTTCTTGTCACCAATGTGGAGGTTGGGAGACTACACTCTCCCGTCTTCGCATCGGCCACACTCGTCTTACTCACGGGTATCTCATGGAGAGGCTCCCTGCCCCTCTCTGTGAGCATTGTCAGGTTCCAGTGTCTGTTCGACATATCCTGTTGGACTGCCCACTCTATCAACGAGCACGCAGAATTTACCTTCAACGACGTCTTCACTCTGCGGCCCTTACTTTACCTTCCCTTCTTGCAGATGGACCCTCCTTTAATCCTGACTTTCTTGTTGACTTTTTAACAGAAACTGACTTACTACACAAACTCTGAAGATTATACCTCTAGCACCTCCCTCAGTCCCTTCTACCTCGATCTCTTGCTACCCTCTATCCCTGCACTATCCACCGTCCTGCTGCACTCCATACCCTACTAATTATCCATCTCCCGCTTACAATCCATTCTCCCTGCATCCTGTCCTGCCCCGCCGTGCTGTATAACCCTTGTGGTTTAGCGCTTCTTTTGATTATAATAATCCCATAGACTGACTTACTGGCTGGCGTAATTGCAAAACCCAGATAAACTTTTCGGAGGTTTACTTGCAATTAGAAGCCAGAAGGCTTGAGAACCGGTTGCACAAGTGGCTTGGATGGATGACGTCACTGGTTGAGGTAGGGAAGTGGTGGGTGGAGACGCCCGCAGCACTCACACACGGCTCTCTCTTCCTCTTAATTACCCGAAATCCACGCCCACACGCTGCCACCATTTGTCGTGGGTGTCTTTCGTAGATTGGTTAAGATAATAAAGACGAGCTTGAGTGGTAACGGTATATTAGAGTCAGATATAAGGGAGTGTTCTCAGAGCACATAGCCTGCGCCTGTCTACCCTGGCTGTCCATGGTAACTGACACTGCCCTCAGCAGGGCTCACTGCCCTCAGCAGGGCTCACGGCATTCAAAAGGGGTGACCTTTGACATGGGTTAACGGTTGATCACGTGAACAGTGTATGACACAGGCGTGATCACTGAGAGGCTTATGATGCAATAACGGTTATAAGCTACTAATACTATCACTGAACTACCTGGCTGTCTTCAAGAAGGTGCTGGACAGTCACCTAAAGTCAGTACCTGACCAGCCGGGCTGTGGTTCATACGTTGCTTTACGTGCAGCAAGTAGTAACAGCCTGGTTGATCAGACCCTGATTCACCACGAGGTCTGGTCATGGACCGGGACGCGAGGGCGTTGACCCTCAGAACACCCTCCAGGTATACCTCTTCAGTCTCATTGCCTGTTCTCTCACTAGTCCATCTTTCTATCAATAGTTTCTTATATCTTACCCTAACTGCCTCCTCCTTTAGTTTATAAACCTTCACGTTTCTCTCTTATTTTAAGGAAAGGAATTAATGACATCAGTGCATTATTATTTGGTACACTGGTGATATCAGTCTACCATATACGGTACACTGGTGATATCAGTCTACCATATACGGTACACTGGTGATATCAGTCTACCATATACGGTACACTGGTGATATCAGTCCACCCTACACAGTACATTGGTGACATCAGTCCACCATAAGTGAACCAGACCACCAAAGTAACTCAGTTTAGCCACTCTTTTCATGAGAACGTAAACATAGGACTGTAAAATCTTCCCACGGGAAAGGGTGTTTATACCCATTCTGTTCGTCAAGTAATTTCCAGGAGACAGAACTTCAAACTTTTATCTGTTAGATATTCTACGTTCATTTTGTTTACCTTGGATTATGTACTAGGGAACAATGCTTCTGTGGATTAGATAGTCCCAAGTGTGTACCAGGGAAACAATGCTTCTGTGGATTAGATAGTCCCAAGTGTGTACCAGGGAACAATGCTTCTGTGGATTAGATAGTCCCAAGTGTGTACCAGGGAACAATGCTTCTGTAGATTAGATAGTCCCAAGTGTGTACCAGGGAACAATGCTTCTGTGGATTAGATAGTCCCAAGTGTGTACCAGGGAACAATGCTTCTGTGGATTAGATAGTCCCAAGTGTATACCAGGGAACAATGCTTCTGTGGATTAGATAGTCCCAAATGTGTACCAGGGAACAATGCTTCTGTGGATTAGATAGTCCCAAGTGTGTACCAGGGAACAATGCTTCTGTGGATTAGATAGTCCCAAGTGTATACCAGGGAACAATGCTTCTGTGGATTAGATAGTGCCAAATGTGTACCAGGGAACAATGCTTCTGTGGATTAGATAGTCCCAAGTGTGTACCAGGGAACAATGCTTCTGTGGATTAGATAGTCCCAAGTGTGTACAAGGGAACAATGCTTCTGTGGATTAGATAGTCCCAAATGTGTACCAGGAAACAATGCTTCTGTGGATTAGATAGTCCCAAATGTGTACCAGGGAACATTGCTTCTGTGGATTAGATAGTCCCAAATGTGTACCAGGGAACAATGCTTCTGTGGATTAGATAGTCCCAAATGTGTACCAGGAAACAATGCTTCTGTGGATTAGATAGTCCCAAATGTGTACCAGGAAACAATGCTTCTGTGGATTAGATAGTCCCAAATGTGTACCAGGAACATTGCTTCTGTGGATTAGATAGTCCCAAATGTGTACCAGGGAACAATGCTTCTGTGGATTAGATAGTCCCAAATGTGTACCAGGAAACAATGCTTCTGTGGATTAGATAGTCCCAAATGTGTACCAGGGAACAATGCTTCTGTGGATTAGATAGTCCCAAGTGTGTACCAGGGAACAATGCTTCTGTGGATTAGATAGTCCCAAATGTGTACCAGGAAACAATGCTTCTGTGGATTAGATAGTCCCAAATGTGTACCAGGGAACAATGCTTCTGTGGATTAGATAGTCCCAAGTGTGTACCAGGGAACAATGCTTCTGTGGATTAGATAGTCCCAAATGTGTACCAGGGAACAATGCTTCTGTGGATTAGATAGTCCCAAATGTGTACCAGGAAACAATGCTTCTGTGGATTAGATAGTCCCAAATGTGTACCAGGAAACAATGCTTCTGTGGATTAGATAGTCCCAAATGTACCAGGAAACAATGCTTCTGTGGATTAGATAGTCCCAAATGTGTACAAAGGAACAATGCTTCTGTGGATTAGATAGTCCCAAATGTGTACCAGGGAACAATGCTTCTGTGGATTAGATAGTCCCAAATGTGTACCAGGAAACAATGCTTCTGTGGATTAGATAGTCCCAAATGTGTACCAGGAAACAATGCTTCTGTGGATTAGATAGTCCCAAATGTACCAGGAAACAATGCTTCTGTGGATTAGATAGTCCCAAATGTGTACAAAGGAACAATGCTTCTGTGGATTAGATAGTCCCAAATGTGTACCAGGGAACAATGCTTCTGTGGATTAGATAGTCCCAAATGTGTACCAGGGAACAATGCTTCTGTGGATTAGATAGTCCCAAGTGAGTGGAATAATATTCAACATCTTACCAGAAGATGTCAGACACGGCTGGAACCAGTGTAAAAGCCTTCAAGAGGAAACTGGACAAGTATCTTCACCAGGTGCCAGATCAACCAGGCTGTGAGGGATATGTAGGGCAGCAGGCCTCCAGCAGCAAGTGTCTCAATCTTCAATCTGGTTGACTAGGGAAGCACCAGACGAGCCTGGCCCATGGCCGGGCTCTGAGAGTAGTGAAACAATCGAAACTCTTCAACGGTATATCAAAGGTAAGGTAAGGTATTAATTTAGGTTTCTGTTTAAGATTTAACATTTAAGAGAAACTGTATTTTTAGAAGGATCACAGAATTTCTAAGAAAGAAGGATCACAGAATTTCTAAGAAAGAAGGATCACAGTATTTTTAAGAAAGGAGGATCACATTTCTAAGAAGGAAGGATCACATTATTTCTAAGAAAGAAGGATCACATTATTTCTAAGAATGAAGGATCACAGTATTTCTAAGAAAGAAGGATCACATTTCTAAGAAGGAAGGATCACAGTATTTCTAAGAAAGAAGGATCACAGTATTTCTAAGAAAGAAGGATCACAGTATTTCTAAGAAAGGAGAACCAAAGTATTTCTAAGAAAGGAGAACCAAAGTATTTCTAAGAAAGGAGAACCAAAGTATTTCTAAGAAAGACCCGCAGTATTTCCAAGAGTGGAGGATCACAATATTTCTAGCACCTGCTTACCCATCATAACCTTGGGTATGGTGGATTAAATGACTTGTGTACACAACAACAGCGGAGTTTACCTATCCTTGAGAGAAAGTTATACAGTGGTTTCTAGCCTGCCAGTGTTCACCTGGCTAGATCATGTGAAAACTCTCACTTCAGATATAAACGCACCTCCCTCAGATTCTTAACTCTCACCTCCCTGTTACTCATCCCAAACTCTCATCTCCTGTATAAGAACATAAGAATGGAGGAACACTGCAGAAGGCCTACTGGCCCATACAAGGCAGGTCCTTATCAAAACCACCACTACCTAAGAATTTTCTCCCGTACTCACGACACTAATCAAACCCAGCCCCTCCCACTCATATATTTGTCCAATCTCTTTTTAAAGCCACCCAAGGTCCTAGCCTCTATCACAGTACTCGGAAGATTGTTCCACGCATCTACAACTCTGTTCGAAAACAAGTACTTGCCTATGTCCTTTCTAAATCGAAATTTATCCAATTTAAATCCGTTATTTCTGGTTCTTACTTGGTTCGATATCCTCAGTATTTTATTAATATCTCAGAGGTGATCTGTTCTTAGCTCAGAGAGGACGTGTCTAGGGTTCTCTGTGGACTGAACCACTTTTGCTGTGAAGTGAACCAAGATGCCCCCTATTGAGCAACTTTACCAGCAGCTTAAGGAGGAATTGAGGGTAGCGAAGCTTGAGATACGGCGATTGACGGAGGAAAACAAGAGGATTCGTAGTAGTCCTCCTGTTGTGAGTCCTCAGGTCAAGAAGGGAACCTGGGCAGTGGCCGGACAGCATGGGACGAAGTTGAAGATCAAGAAAACGAATGGAGAGGTAGTAACGACGAAGAAGAAAGAGACTGCTGTGGAAACTTCGAACTCCTTTTCTGTGCTACCAGACGAATGTGAGTCGACTACTGGGAATGTCACGAGACGGTACCAAGGAAGGTAAAAACATTGTTG
>WNWK01004792.1:0-50000 GCA_009830355.1 Cherax destructor
AAGATGTGATTTCGTGTGTAGGGCGAAGAAGAATAACATTTTGTAGGAGTGAAGAGGAGCCAGTTAAGACTGTGGGGGATGTTTGTGAGGCAGTGGGTAAAATGAAAGGGGGTATGGTAGCTGGGATTGATGGGATAAAGATAGAAATGTTAAAAACAGGTTGCGATATAGTTCTGGAGTGATTGGTGCTATTATTTAATAAATGTATGGAAGAGGGTAAGGTTCCTAGGGATTGGCAGAGAGCGTGCATAGTTCCTTTGTATAAAGGCAAAGGGGACAAAAGAGAGTGCAAAAAATATATGGGAATAAGTCTGTTGAGTATACCTGGTAAAGTGTATGGTAGAGTTATTATTGAAAGAATTAAGAGTAAGACGGAGAGTAGGATAGCAGATGAACAAGGAGGCTTTAGGAAAGGTAGGGGGTGTGTAGACCAAGTGTTTACAGTGAAACATATAGGTGAACAACAGTATTTAAATTAGGGTAAAAAGGTTTATGTGGCATTTATGGATTAGGAAAAGGCGTATGACAGGGTGGATAGGGGGGCAGTGTGGCAGATGTTGCAGGTGTATGGAATAGGAGGTAGGTTACTGAAAGCGGCGAAAAGTTTTTACGAGGATAGTGAGGCTCAAGTTAGAGTATGTAGGCGAGAGTGAGATTATTTCCCATTAAAAGTAGGCTTTAGACAGGGATGTGTGATGTCACCATGGTTGTTCAATATATTTATAGATGGGGTTGTAAAAGAAGTGAATGCTCGGGTGTTGGCAAGAGGTGTGGAGTTAAAAGCTAAATAATCTAACACAAAGTGGGAGTTGTTACAGTTGCTCTTTGCTGATGACACTGTGCTTTTGTGAGACTCTGAAGAGAAATTGCAGAGGTTTGTGGATGAGTTTGGTAGGGTATGTAAAAGAAGAAAAAGAGTAAGGTAATGAGGATAACTAAAAAATAAGTTAACGAAAGATTGGATATGAGATTGGAGGGAGAGAATATGGAGGAGGTGAATGTATTCAGATATTTAGGAGTGGACGTGTCAGCAGATGGGTCTATGAAGGATGAGGTGAATCATAGAATTGATGAGGGGAGAAGGCGAGTGGTGCACTGAGGAGTCTGAGACAAAGAACTTTGTAAATGGAAGCAAAGAGGGGAATGTATGAGAGTATAGTTATACCAAGGATCTTATATGGGTGCGAAGCATGGGTGGTGATTGTTGCAACAAAGAGAAGGCTGGAGGCAATGGAGATGTCATGTCTGAGATCAATGTGTGGTGTGAATATAATGCAACGAATTTGTAGTTTGGAAATTAGGAGGAAGTGCGGGATTACCAAAACTAGAGAGAATGGAACAAAATAGAATGACTTCGAGAGTGTATAAATCTGTAGTGGAGGGAAGGCGAGGTAGAGGTCAGCCTAGGAAAGGTTGGAGGGAGGGGGTAAAGGAGGTTTTGTATGGGAGGAATTCCAGCAAGCATGCGTGAGCGTGTTAGATAGGAGCGAATGGAGACAAATGGTTTTTAGGATTTGACGTGCTGTTGGAGTGTGAGCAGGGTAATATTTATGAAGGGGTTTAGGGAAACCAGCAGGCCGGACTTGAGTTCTGGAGATGGGAAGTACAGTGCCGGCACTCTGAAGGAGGGGTGTTAATGTTACAGTTTTATAACTGTAGTGTAAGCGCGCCCCTAGCAAGACAGTGATGGATTGAATGATGATGAAAGTTTTTCTTTTTCGGGCCACCCTGCCTTGGTGGAAACGGCCGAGTGATTATATAATAAATAATATATATATATATATATATATATATATATATATTATATATATATTATAATATAGGGAGGTACCACCTCTGGAACTGTCTTGGGGACCCTAATCCTCAGAGAAAAGAATAAACTTGCTTCAGGGAAAACTCAAGGTTCTCCCTGAAGCTGTTTGATAATGTTCTCCTACCACCCCCTATATTTTATATATACTTTATTTAAAGACAAAATATATTGACAAGAATACAATAAGGAGTAAAACAACATAGATAACAACTCAGAGCTACATCACAAATACTTCGTTCAGCTCCCCGGCGGTGGGCCGCGTGCCCAGAATGCTGCAGGCATTTTCCCTCTGAATCGCAACACTGAGTCTCTGAAAGAGGAAGTTGGCTGTCCTGTGGTCCTTGGTTTCTATGATGAGTTTTTTACCCAGCTATTTGAGAAACTTTAGAGCACACTTGCCCCATGCTCCAAGGGTCTCCGACCCTATTGGGATGAAGTTATAGCAAGGGGGAAGGCCTTCATATTTGCGGGTCTTCAGCTACGGAGTATGGCAAGTAGGTGTCTGCCATTGTGGCGGCACAGGTGTAGTCCCAAGCAATCTGCTTACCATCCTTCCAGGATAGCATAGTGGCTCCATCGGGACGCTTTTGACTTCCATCAGACCTCTGCACTTGGGGTTCCCGTTGAGCTGGACAACGGGCTGTGGCGAGACTTCTCTTTATGATGTCGTTGACCTCCTCATGTCTAGCATACTTCCCTTCTGATGTGTGACACACGAGACCATGAAGTCCAAATTGATCGGCCGTCGCCCTGCCACAAATACACCTATGCTCGGTGAGTATGGGGGCGGCTAGGCGAAGAGCAACACCAATCCGAATGGCCTGTGGGTCGAGTCGAGTGCCCAGGGAGGAATTGGGAACAGCTAGAAGGAAATCTGAGTGTGGTGCCTTCACCGCTAGGAGACGAGCTTTGTCCTGTGTGTGTGTATATATATATATATGTCGTGCCGAATTGGTAAAACTGGTCAATTAGCAAGAACTCATTTAAAATTACGTTCTTTCTAAAATTTTCTCTTATATGTTTTAAAATATATTTTTCCATTTATGTTAATGTAAAAATTGATAATTTTGTACCAAAAGAACCTTAGAAAACTTACCTAACCTTATTATAAGAAGCGCAATTTAATTTAGCCTAATCCAAGTAAATATATTTTAGATAAGTTTACAATAATTTAATAATAAACAAACACAATGAAATATTTTTTTTGTTAGGTTTAGAATGATTTTTATGAAATTATTGCATACACAAATTTTCGCTTGTCTTATTCAGCAAGAAGCGCGTTGCTATTTAAGCCATACGTGTTGCAATCAACACATCGTCATCATACAATGTGCGAGTCACACACACGCACACAATGGGCACCTGTGACGAGCGGGGTCCCACAGGGGTCAGTCCTAGGACCAGTGCTATTCTTGGTATATGTGAATGACATGACGGACGGGATAGACTCAGAAGTGTCCCTGTTTGCAGATGATGTGAAGTTAATGAGGAGAATTAAATAAGATGAGGATCAGGCAGGGGCTACAAAGAGACCTGGACAGGCTGGACACGTGGTCCAGCTACTGGCTACTCGAATTTAACCTCGCCAAATGCAAAGTCATGAAGATCGGAGAAGGGCAAAGAAGACCGCAGACTGAGTATAGTCTAGGTGGCCAAAGACTGCAAACCTCACCCAAGGAGAAAGATCTTAGGTGAGTATAATACCGAGCACGTCTCCGGAAGCACACATCAACCAGATAACTGCTGCAGCATATGGGCGGCTGGCTAACCTGAGAATAGCGTTCCGATACCTCAGTAAGGAATCGTTCAAGACACTGTACACCGTGTATGTCAGGCCCATACTGGAGTATGCAGCACTAGTCTGGAACCCACACCTGGTCAGGCACGTCAAGAAATTAGAGAAAGTGCAAAGGTTTGCGACAAGGCTAGTTCCAGAGCTAAGGGGAATGTCCTACGAAGAAAGGTTAAGGGAAATAGGCTTGACGACAGTAGAGGACAGGAGGGTTAGGGGAGACATGATAACGACATACAAAATACTGCGAGGAATAGATAAGGTGGACAGAGACCGGATGTTCCAGAGATGGGACACAGACACAAGGGGTCACAATTGGAAGTTGAAGACTCAGATGAGTCAAAGGAATGTTAGGAAGTATTTCTTCAGTCACAGAGTTGTCAGGAAGTGGAATAGTCTGGCAAGTGATGTAGTGGAGGCAGGAACCATACATAGCTTTAAGACGAGGTATGATAAAGCTCATGGAGCAGAGAGAGAGAGGACCTAGTAGCGGTCAGTGAAGAGGCGGAGCCAGGAGCTGAGTCTCGACCCCTGCAACCACAAATAGGGGAGTACACACACACACACACACAGGGAGATCGACTGGGAGAACCAAGAACCACGTGGGGGTCCAGAAACTTGGAGAGCCAAGATGATGGATGCGGTACTGGAAAACCTGATGCACCAACATGTCAGGGACACGACCAGAGTGAGAGGAGAAGATGAACCAGCAAGACTGGACCTTGTATTCACCCTGAACAGCTCAGATATTGAAGACATAACACACGAGAGCCCCCTGGGAGCCAGTGACCATATGGTGCTGAGCTTTGAGTACATTGTAGAGCTACAGGTGGAGAGGGAAAACGGTACCGAAAGAGACAAACCAGATTTTAAAAGAGGAAACTACACAGGCATGAGGAATTTCCTGCAGGAGGTTCAGTGGGAAAGGGAAATGGATGGACAGACAATAAATGAAATGATGGAATACGTAGGGGCAAAGTGCAAGGAGGCAGAGGAACGGTTTATACCCAGAGGAAAAAGATTAAACGGGAAGGCCAGAAAGAGCCCCTGGTTTACCCAAAGGTGCAGGGAGGCAAAGACTCAGAGTGTCAGAGAATGGAAAAGGTACAGAAGGCAAAGAACCCAAGTAAACAAAGAGAGTAGTAGAAGAGCTAGAAACGAGTATGCACAGGTACGGAGGGAAGCCCAGAAACAGTACGAAAACGACATAGCATCGAAAGTTAAGTCCGACCCAAAGCTGATGTACAGTCACATCAGAAGGAAGACAACAGTTAAAGACCAGGTGATAAGGCTGAGGAGAGAAGATGGGGAACTCACAAGCAATGATCAAGAGGTATGTGAGGAGCTCAACTTGAGGTTTAAGGAAGTATTCACAGTGGAGGAAGGAAGGCAGCTGGGTAGACAGGACGGGGAGCATCACGAACAAGGGATGTATCAAGTGCTAGAGGGCATACACACAACTGAGGAGGAGGTGAAGCAGTTACTCAGTGACCTTGATACCTCAAAGGCGATGGGTCCGGACAATATCTCCCCGTGGGTTCTTTTGGAAGGAGCTGAGGTACTGAGTGTGCCACTTACCATAATATTCAACACATCCCTTGAAAATGGGCAGATACCTGAGGTATGGAAGAAGGCCAATGTAGTCCCCATCTTTAAAAAAGGAGACAGAAAAGAGGCACTAAACTATAGACCGGTGTCACTTACATGTATAGTGTGCAAAGTCCTGGAGAAAATCATCAGGAAAAGAATGGTGGAGCACCTCGAGCTGAACAGGATAATAAACACCAGACAGCACGGATTCCGGGAAGGCAAATCCTGTGTAACAAACCTCCTAGAGTTCTATGATAAAGTAACAGAGGTAAGGCAAGAGAGAGAAGGGTGGGTTGATTGCATTTTCCTGGACTGCAGGAAGGCCTTCGACACAGTTCCTCACATGAGATTAGTAAAGAAGTTGGAAGAACAAGCATGTATAACAGGAAGGGCACTGGAATGGATCAGGAATACCTCACAGGAGGCAACAACGGGTCATGGTGCGTGATGAGGTATCACAGTGGGCGCCTGTGACGAGCGGCGTACCGCAGGGGTCAGTCCTAGGACCAGTGTTATTCTTGGTATATGTAAACGACATGACGGATGGGATAGACTCAGAAGTGTCTCTGTTCGCAGATGATGTGAAATTAATGAGGAGAATCACATCGGAAGAGGACCAAGCAGGACTTCAAACAGACCTGGACAAGCTTGACATCTGGTCTAGCAACTGGCTTCTCGAATTCAATCTCACCAAATGCAAAGTCATGAAGATCGGAGAAGGGCAAAGAAGACCGCTGACAGAGTACAGGCTAGGTGGACAAAGGCTACAAACCTCGGCAAAGGAGAAAGACCTTAGGGTGAGTATAACGCCAAGCACGTCTCCGGAGGCACACATCAACCAGATAACTGCGGCAGCATATGGGCGACTGGCAAACCTAAGATTAGCGTTCCGTTACCTAAACAAGGAATTGTTCAAGACACTGTACACCGTGTACGTCAGGCCCATACTAGAATATGCAGCACCAGTCTGGAACCCACACCTGGTCAAGCACGTAAAGAAACTAGAGAAAGTGCAAAGGTTTGCGACAAGGCTAGTTCCACAACTCAGTTGTCTGTCCTATGAAGAAAGGTTGAGGGAAATAGGACTAACAACACTGGAGGAAAGAAGGGTCAGAGGAGACATGATAACGACATACAAAATACTGCGGGGAATCGACAAGGTAGACAGTGACAGGATGTTCCAGAGAGGGAACACAGAAACAAGGGGACACAACTGGAAGCTGAAGACTCAGATGAGTCAAAGGGATGTTAGGAAGCATTTCTTCAGCCACAGAGTAGTCAGGAAGTGGAATAGTCTAGAGAAAGATATAGTGGAGGCAGGAACCATACATAGTTTTAAGACGAGGTATGATAAAGCTCATGGAGCAGGGAGAGCAGAGACCCAGTAGCGGACAGCGAAGAGGCGGGGCCAGGAGCTGAGTCTCGACCCCTGCAACCACAATTAGGTGAGTACAATTAGGTGAGTACACACACCATCAGAATACAAAACATCCCCAGTAAGCGAGTCTTTCTCTCCCCAAAAAATGTCAGTGGCCACAATTCGCTTCAGAGTTAATAATAAATGAATTTCTCTCGACTGTCGAATTTTCTAAACTTCTACAGTACGAACTCTGAACGTGTGCTCTCAGACACTACGGACTCCCAACGTGTACTCTCAGACACTACGGACTCCCAACGTGTACTCTCAGACACTACGGACTCCCAACGTGTACTCTCAGACACTACGGACTCTCAACGTGTACTCTCAGACACTACGGATTCTCAACGTGTACTCTCAGACACTACGGACTCTCAACGTGTACTCTCAGACACTACGGACTCTCAACGTGTACTCTCAGACACTACGGACTCCCAACGTGTACTCTCAGACACTACGGACTCCCAACGTGTACTCTCAGACACTACGGACTTCCAACGTGTACTCAGACACTACGGACTCTCAACGTGTACTCTCAGACACTACGGACTCCCAACGTGTACTCTCAGACACTACGGACTCCCAACGTGTACTCTCAGACACTACGGACTCCCAACGTGTACTCTCAGACACTACGGACTCCTAACGTGTACTCTCAGACACTACGGACTCCCAACGTGTACTCTCAGACACTACGGACTCCTAACGTGTACTCTCAGACACTACGGACTCTGTGTCAGCCATCAGCCATAAAAGGCTGTCAACAAACAGCAACAATGTTGGTAAATGAGGCAAGAAAATGCTCATAGTTAGCGTGTCAGGCAACAATTTTGGCGTATCAGGCAACAATTCTGGCGTGGCGGGCAACAATTTCCTCGTGCCAGACGACAATTTTGGCGCATCAGACTAACTATTTTGGCGCACCCGACAATTATTTTGGAGTACTTTCAAACTTTTGAATAGTTTTATATAATAGTTACTGTACGTTACTGTTGGTAGTTAAAACGGATTTTTTTTATCCGTTTATATGCTAATCGTTCATGCCAACAGTGTATATAAACCAAGAATCGTGTATCTCTCAGTGTATATACACCAAGATGTGTGTATTTCATTGTATATACCCCGAGAGGTTTGTATCTCTGTGTATATACACCAAGAGGTGTGTATCTCTCATTGTGTATACACCAAAAAGTGTGTATCTATCATTGTGTATACACCGAGAGGTGTGTATCTCTGTATATACACCATACACCAAGAAGTGTGGATCTCTCAGTGTATGTACACCAAGAGGTTTGTATCTCTCATTGTGTATACACCGAGAGGTGTGAATCTCTGTATATACACCAAGAAGTGTGTATCTCTCATGTATATACACCAAGAGGTGTGTATCTCTCAGTGTATATACACCATGAGGTGTGTATCTCTCGTGTATACACCGAGAGGTGTATATCTCAGTGTATATACACCAAGAGGTGTGTATCTCTGTGTATATACACCAAGAGGTGTGTATCTCTCAGTGTATATACACCATGAGGTATGTATATACTCCAAGAGGTGTGTATCTCTTCAGTGTATATACACCAAGAGGTGTGTATATCTCAGTGTATATTCACCAAGAAGTGTGTATCTTTCAGTGTATAACTAGCAAGTACTAGTACACCGGATGACATAACATACCAGATAACATCACCAGGAACTAGCAGGTACTGGTACCTATCACCAGGATCCTATTGTTGCAGTATCATGTTGTTTTAACTTGTATTGTTGCAGTATGATGTTGTTTAACTTGTATTGTTGCAGTATGATGTTATTTAACTTGTATTGTTGCGGTATGATGTTATAACTTGTATTGTTGCAGTATGATGTTGTTTTAACTTGTATTGTTGCAGTATAATGTTGTTTAACTTGTATTGTTGCAGTATAATGTTGTTTAACTTGTATTGTTGCGGTATGATGTTGTTTTAACTTGTATTGTTGCAGTATGATGTTGTTGTAACTTGTATTGTTGCAGTATGATGTTGATATAACTTGTATTGTTGCAGTATGATGATATTTTAACTTGTATTGTTGCGGTATGATGTTGTTTTAACTTGTATTGTTGCAGTATGATGTTGTTTTAACTTGTATTGTTGCAGTATGATGATGTTTTAACTTGTATTGTTGCAGTATGATGACATTGTGAGTACGATGATGATGATGTTTAAACCAGTATTATCATAGGATGTTTTATTCTGCATTGTTGCAGTACGTTGGTTTACATTGTATTCATTGTATATTAAATTTTTTTACGGCACAATTTTCTTAAAGTTGTGTTGGCATGCGTATTTTTTCAACGTTTGATGGCGTCTTAAGATTTCCCCGTCGTATGATGTCTGTGTTTTAAATTAAGCTCATTACAAGACAGTCGTATTTATGTCTCTGGGGTCTTCATTACTGTCTTCCTATACACTGGTGCTTGTGTGCTGGTGTTTCACTGCTGGTGTTTTGCTGCTGGTGTTTCACCACTGGTGTTTCAGCACTGGTGTTTCAGCACTGGTGTTTCAGCACTGGTGTTTCAGCACTGGTGTTTCATCACTGTTTCACCACTGGTGTTTCATCACTGGTGTTTCACCAGCAGTGTTTCACCAGCGGTGTTTCACCTCTGGTGTTTCACCACTGGTGTTTCAGCACTGGTGTTTCATCACTGTTTCACCACTGGTCTTTCACCACTGGTGTTTCACCAGCAGTGTTTCACCAGCGGTGTTTCACCTCTGGTGTTTCATCACTGGTGTTTCACCACTGTGTTTCAACAGCGGTGTTTCACCACTGATGTTTCATCACTGGTGTTTCAGCACTGGTGTTTCACCAGCGGTGTTTCAGCACTGGTGTTTCAGCACTGGTGTTTCACCAGCGGTGTTTCACCACTGGTGTTTCACCACTGCTGTTTCACAAGCAGTGTTTCACCACTGGTGTTTCAGCACTGGTGTTTCAGCACTGGTGTTTCAGCACTGGTGTTTCACCAGCGGTGTTTCAGCACTGCCAGCTTCACTCAGGCACATGAAAACAACAAACTGCTCTTGCCTTACGAAATGAATAATAAAAATAAAAATCAACAACAACACATCAATATGCTGTCTCTCAACTCTTCATAGAGACTCTGAATGGACCTCTCATTTTTGTGTCGGTGTTAATTGGTCACACACACACACACACACACACACACACACACACACACACACACATATAACACACACACACACATACACACACACACACACACACACACACATACACACACACACACCACACACAATTAGGGGAGTACAATTAGGTGAGTACACACACACACACAATGCCGTATTGTTGAGAGTTATTGTTAATACTAGGATGTTTTTTTATTGGCAGGTGTGTATGGATGAGGCGGGTGTATGAGCTGGGTCATCAGCGAGCAACTGTGTCCGGCAGGTCAGCTAAAGGTCAGTAGGTCACCACCACAGCCACCCCTCTCCCTCTGTGCCTTCCCCTCCCTTCTCTCATCCCTCCCCCTCTCTTTCCCCCTCCTCTTCCCCTTCCCCAACCTGTCAGGAGGATATAGGGGATTGAGGGGAGAATTCCATTGGGTCTCTATATTAACACAAGTTCAGCACTCTAACAAAAACAATTGTTTTATATCTAAAAAAAGGCAAATGTGTGTGCCAATAAAAAACGTGTTTGTAAATACGCACGAAAAATTACACGATTGTAAATACGCACGAAAATACACGATTGTAAATACGCACGAAAATACACGATTGTAAATACGCACAAAAATACGCTATTATAAATTCGCACGAAAATACACAATTGTAAATACGCACAAAAATACGCGATTGTAAATACACACGAAAATACACGATGGTAAATACGCACGAAAATACAATTATGTATATTCATATAGCAAAAAATATTCGGATTTCGGTAATAATATATTTGATTTTAACCCAGATGGTCACCCACATAGCAGTCACATGTTAATATGTAAGTGATTATGTTTGTTAACATGTAAATGTTTACACATGTAAATATGTAAATGATTAAATTTGTTAAGATGTAAATGATTACACATGTAAATATGTAAATGATTACACATGTAAATATGTAAATGATTACATTTGTTAAGATGTAAATCATTACACATGTAAATATGTAAGTGATTACACATGTAAATATGTAAATGATTACACATGTAAATATGTAAATTATTACGTTTGTAAATATATAATTTTTAAATACGTAAATACCTAAATATTTTATTACGTAAATATGTGTATTGTTCCAGTCACGGTATTGTGCCTTTTTTTGTTATTGTAAATGCTTAGATATATTAATACTTAAGAATTAATTGGGTAAATATGTAAATACATCGAAATGTAAATATTTTATGTATATGTATATATATATATATATATATATATATATATATATATATATATATATTATATATATATATATATATATATATATATATATATATATATATATATATATATATATATATTTATATATGTGTGTGTGTGTGTGTGTGTGTGTCTGCAATCTGAAGGAGGGTGTTAATGTTGCAGTTTTATAACTGGCAAGACAGTGATGGAGTGAATGATGATGAAAGTTTTTCTTTTTCGGGCCACCCTGCCTTGGTGGGAATCGGCCGATGTGTTAATAAATAAATAAATAAATAAATATGTGTGTGTGTGTAAATGCTTCAATATATAAATTCGTAAATTCATAGATACATGCATATCTAAATATTTAAATAAGTAAATAGTCCAGTAATTAAATGCGCTGTTAAGGTGAAAAGTAAATAAGATTAGATTAGATTTTGCCAACGAAGTGGCTAGTTTATTGTGCACCCATATCCATCCTGTGGAGGGTAGCGCAAGAGCATATGGATACACAAAAGGCCTAGAAACTAGGCCCCAAAAGGGTTAACAGGAGTACATTTGCATTTATATCATCAGTTAATTTATCTGTTACAAGCAAATTTGGGATATTTGCTTAGTATATCTGGTATCGTATTTTCATTAATAAGATATCTTGACATGTTACATAGGTTATTATACTATCTATCTCTATATTCCCCAATAAGTAAAAAATTAAGCACATAGTGTTCAATACCACATAATTTGCATTTGGTTTGCTTATCATCTGTGTCTCTCAAACTGGCAGAAGTACTTGTAGCCAAGCCTAAGCCTGGCCACTACAACATCAGTTAGTCTGTTCACATTGCAAGTTGCTCCATAAACATACTTATCCACGTTCATGTTATCATAGTGGGTTATAGATCTACTAAGACTTCTAATTGCATTCCTATAACATTCATTTTCATTATTTACTTCTCTCCTAATATTATTCCTAATGCTAGACACAGATATACCAAAGTTATATTCTACATTCTCCTTCAGGGTAACTCTTCTTGGCTAACATATCAACTTTATCATGAAGGATAATCCAATGTGTGATGGGATCCATTGCAATTGTACATTAATTCCTTTTTCCCGAAGAGTAAATAAGCAAATTCGTAAATTAGTCCTTTTTACCGGAAAGTAAATAAGGAAATTCGTAAATTAGTCAATTTGTAAGTGCATAAAGGCGTAAACATGTAAATAAATAAATACATAAGTAAATACGTGTATATGTAAATGCGTAAATGTGTAAAAAAAATATCGAAAAGTGGGTTTTACAATCTTGTATTACTTGTATTAATTACTTGTATTAATTTCACGTGTAATTAGTAACGATTCGCTAGTCACGTGTGATTAGAAAAGATATGTTCTAATAGCGGTTGATTGGCTGTTCAATTATTACTAGATATGATTAGGAACTATTACTGCTAGAGATGATTGGGGACTCTTACTACTAGAGTTGATTGGGGACTGTTACTACTAGAGATGATTGGGGACTGTTACTACTAGAGATGATTGGGGACTGTTACTACTAGAGTTGATTGGAACTCTATTGTGAGTAGCAGTTACTTAGCCACTCTGTTATGATTGGGTATTCTATTGTCAAAGGAACTGATTGGCGAAACTCAGACTGATTACCAGCGAGCATTCAGAGGCAACTTAGCTTCACGCCCATCAGAGGCTGGATCTCCGTCAAGCTCTGAATGGCTCAGTCTCCCCCCCCCTCCTCCATGTAATTGCCCATCAGACTACGGGGACTGGTTGTTGATTGGCTGAGCGTGGGGCACTAACCGCTGCTGATTGGTCCAGCATGATGGGGGGGGGGTTGTTAATGACTAGCTAACAAGCTGTTAGACTAAGAAAGATGATGGCTCAGTTGTTTGTCTCTTGTGATCTATGTACAGTGTTTGTTTGTCTGTTTGTTTTTGTTTGTTGTTGTAATTATTATTATTTCTCTTCTTCCTTCTTCTACCACCTCGCTTTCACCTTTGCCATGCCCCATCACACTATCCCCTCTTCTCCCCTCTTTCTAATCTCTCAATCCCTTCTGTGTATCCTCTCCATTTTTCCTCACTTTCCACTCGGTAAATCTCAGCCTCTTCTCTACTCTCCTTCACTATTCCCATTATTTATTTCATGTTCCTATCCCCTACCCCATCACCATTTTCCTTATCACCTCTGTCTGTTTCTATCTAATTCTCTCTCTCTCTCTATCTATCTATCTAATCTCTTTCTCTCTATCTGTCTATCTATCTGTCTATCTAATCTCTCTCTCTCTCTCTCTCTCTCTCTCTCTCTCTCTCTCTCTCTCTCTCTCTCTCTCTCTCTGTCTATTTATCTCCGAAATATATCGTTTTTTGTTTTCCTTTATTCAGCCTTCTGTCACTAATTGATTTCTTCCCTTGCTTCATCCCTCCTTCCTTCCCTCCCTCCATCTCCCTCACTTCCTCCTTCCCTCCCTCCATCTCCCTCCCTTCCTCCTTCCCTCCCTCCATCTCCCTCCCTTCCTCCTTCCCTCCCTCTATCCCTCCCGCCTTTCCCTCTTATTCTGTCTTAAAGTGAAGTTATGTCCTTGTAAGACAAAGCAAGACGCTCTTAATTGGAAAGGAATTTAGGGGACTCGTCAGGAAAATCTTATTGTCTCAGAGTGTTGGATCATGTCTCAGAGTGTTGGATCATGTCTCAGAGTGTTGGATCATGTCTTAGAGTGTTGAATCATGTCTCAGAGTGTTGGATCATGTCTCAGAATGTTGGATCATGTCTTAGAGTGTTGGATAATGTCTCAGAGTGTTGGATAATGTCTCAGAGTGTTGGATCATGTCTCAGAGTGTTGGATCATGTCTCAGAGTGTTGGATCATGTCTAAGAGTGTTGGATCATGTCTCAGAGTGTTGGATCATGTCTCAGAGTGTAGGATTATGTCTAAGAGTGTAGGATCTTAGAAAAAAGAACGTCGAAGGATAAGAAACGAATACTAAATAATAATAATAATAATAATAATAATAATTTCGTGGTGTGTATGGCTTAACATTGTCATAGTGACTTGCTTCTCTGCTTAGCCTCAACATCTCTGGGTGAACCAAGGATCCTCCTTGTGTTTACTCTTGTTCCTTCCTCTTGGTATGAAATTCTCCTCTACTTTACAGCTGGGTACTCTAACATCTCATCCGCTGACTTTCCTTCTAGTTCCCTTTCCCGCTGCATTGTATTCACGGATGCTCTCGTCCCCTTGGTGTTCAGTCTTTTAAAATCTGGCTTCTTGCATCCTCCACCTGCCGTTCTTCCCTCTACGTTCAGTTTCACAAGGTACTCAAAGTTCAGTACTTTATGTTTGCTATCGCCCGGGAAGTAGGGGGAGGGGCACTCATATTACATTTCACCTTTGTGAAATGTACTTTCGGTAAATACTTAGTCTAATCTTGCTGGTTTATCTCTTGTCTTGTCGTATCCCTAGCATGCTGACACATAAATTTCCCCTCTAACTGCCTCTGTCAACTTAGCCCTTCACGTTTCAGGTCTCTTATGTGGGTCCCAGTTCTCCCATTCTATTTCTTTGTGGTTGAAATCTTCCATGAATAAATGGCTTTGCTTTAGCTCTGTGTGTCCTCGCTGCTTCGCCAGTGATGTCCATCACTGCTTTGTTGGATTCATATTTCTGTTTGGGTCTCCTACTGTTAGGTGGCGAGTTGTGAATAACCTCCACCACTACTACATAAGGTTCTCTAGTCTTAATTGAGTCCACTGTGTGGTCACTTGCCACATGCCCGTTTATCCCAATTGTCTCTTAAAAAAAACACTGATTTCTTATTAATAATGGTACTACTCTGCCTCCCCTGTTTCATCTAGCTTTCCTTATCACCTGATATCCTGCTGGGAATATGGCATCTGATATTTCAGTCAATTTTGTTTCTGTGATAGCTGCGATGACTGGGGTTAACTCTGTTGTTCTTTCTTTAAACTCATCGCTCTTGTATGATATCTATCTGCACTGTGTACCACACTCTGAGCTTTATTTTCCTTACCATACAGTGGTTTATATTGTCTACTCTTTCTTCCTTCTCTCACAGAACCAGGGAGAGGTAAGACTGTGTTAGGGACCCCATTGTAAATAACAAAAAAGGCACAATACCGTGACTGGAACAATACACACACAACCCGCACAATTTACACATATGTTACTATCCAATAAGATCACAGTAAACAGGTGATATCACAATATTCAAAACATATGTACTATGTATGATAATTGTACTTATGTGTACCTTTACCTAATTAAACTTACGTGCGTCTTAACCTGAGGAGGGATCAGGTATGAGGGGATCTGCAGGTAGGGGAAAACAGGTGAGTGGGGTCGGGGAGGAGGGGTTATTGTTGTTGATGGGGAAGTGGGGGGGCTGGTCTTGAGTTGGACCTTCCAGGCAATGGGCTGGGGTGGGCCTTGAGTTCCCCGAGGTTGAGTGCTTGTTCCTGCCTCCTCATCTGCTACTCTTCTCAGTACCTGGCGAGTTTTTACATCCTCACTTAACTGTTTCCTCTCCTGAAAAGACCAAAAACTCACAATACTGGAACAATAACCCGGACATAGGAAAAAGACGCTTATGACGAGTCACACTAGTGGCTAGTCAATGATTCAAGTAGGACCGAAACGTCGTTATACGCTTCTGTCTCCTCTGTCTGTGTTGTGTAGGTTTTATCTCTCCGCTATCGTTGTCTCCTGATGGTGTCTCCAGGCAAGGTTCCTGTGGCAGGGTCTTGCTCCCAGCTGTATGTGACCACCAGGTTAGTTTGATTGTACCTTGTTTGTCATCTGCCTTATCTCTTCCTCTCATGTGCACCCGTGATGCTGTGATCCATCCTGCCTCGTTATGTGTGTGTGTGTGTGTGTGTGCTTATGTGTGTGTGTGTGTGTGCTTGTGTGTGTGTGTGTGTGCTTATGTTGTTCTGTGGTGTCTAGGGAGGTTCCTGTGTGGGGTCTTGCTCGCTGTATGTGACCACCAGGTTGTTTGTTGTACCTTGTTTGTCATCTGCTTATCTCTTCCTTCATGTGCCCGTGTGTGTGATCCATCCTGCCTGTTCTGTGTGTGTGTGTGTGTGTGTGCTTATGTGTGTGTGTGTGTGTGCTTGTGTGTGTGTGTGTGTGCTTGTGTGTGTGTGTGTGTGTGTGTGTGTGTGTGTGTGTGCTGTGTGTGTGTGTGTGTGTGCTTGTGTGTGTGTGTGTGTGTGTGTGTGTGTGTGTGTGTGTGTGTGTGTTTGTGTGTGTGTGTTGTGTGTGTGTGTGTTGTGTGTGTGTGTGCTTGTGTGTGTGTGCTTGTGTATGTGTGTGTACTCACCGATATGTGGTTTCAGAGGTCGGGTCGTAGCTCCTGGCTCCGCCTCTTTGCTAGTTGCTACTAGGTTTATTCGCTCCCTGCTCCAAGAGCCTTATTGCACCTCTTCTTAAAACCATGTGTGGATTTTGCTCCACTACTTCTCTCTCCACATTGTTCCACTTCCTGACAACTCTAAGGCTTAAGAAATACTTCCTAACATTCCTGTGTCTCATCTGAGTTTTCAACTTCCAGTTGTGAGCCCTTGTTGCTGTGTCGCATCTCTGAAACATCCTGTCCCTGTCTACATTGTCAGTTCCTCTGTCTTTTATACGTAGCTGTCATGTCGCCCCTATCCCTCCTGTCCTTCCTTCCGTCCTTCCTTCCTTTTGTCTTCTCTGTGTGTGTGTGCGTACTCACCTGTTTGTAGTCGACTCGTAGCTCCTGGCTTTCCCCTCTCTCTCTCTCTCTCCTCCAGTTCCAAGAGGTTTATCGTACGCGCGCGCGTGTGTGTGTGTGCAACAGGCAATATATCGTCCCCGTAGCAGGAAATTTAGTCGGGGCTTGCTAAGCAATAATTGCAACTGGGGTCGCGGTTGCGGTCACCGGCTGGGCAATTTGTGCCCCCGTGGAATGTGACCTGTGACCTTTGACCCGGCGAATATGCTTGGGTGATCCCCCCTCCCCCCTTGGGTTCCTAACCTCCTCCATTAACGCTACAATGAACATGTGTAAACACCTGCTTGAATTAGTCCTGAATATGTACGTAGTTAAGGTTGAAAGTAGTCGTGATTTTGAAGACCATTAGGTAGGGGCCAAGCATCGCCTGGGAGGAAATAGGAGACAATCAGGTTTGATTCGAGGAAGGGGAGGGATAGCGCCAGTTCACCGAATCATAGAGCCCTGGCACCAATGTCCAGACACTCCCACTCAACTGGAATTAAAAAGCAAAGGTTTGTGTACAACAGGTTTTCCGCCGGCCTGAGGGCCGGCAACGCCCCCCTCCGTGCTCGTGCGTCCGCCACCTCGTCAGTCTCATCCCAGGCATCAAAAGTGAGAGTCAACAACTCTTGCTCTGGACTCTTGTTATCTTCCAGCCTTCAGCTAAGACACCGGTGATGAGGTGTGGTGATGGCAGGACGTGTAAAGGAGGGTACAGGTTGCAGGCCGTGCACTCGTGTCCTCCAGACAGCTGGGAGGCCCTTTTGGCCCCAATCAACATGGAGATCAATTGAATTTGCATTTTTATGCCTCGTCATTGTCAGCTGTTGGTAAATGATAACTCGTTTGTAATTATTTAGTGTTTGGTTATGTATTCATATATTTGGGAAGTCATACTATGTATTTTGTTATCAGGTTGTTTTGATTCATTATTAATCGTCGTGGAAGTGCCGTCTGTAAGTGCTTTTCTGAACTGTTTTCTAGTTTTTTATTTCCTTCTTAACACAGGAATGCCTCATTCGATTGGTTTCAAACTTTCAACGCTGGTGTACGGTAATTAGGGAAAAATTAAGGGAAGGATTGTCATGTACAGATGACCTATGAACAGAGCTGTATGACCCATTCCTAGAATGATGATATAGAGTACGCCAATATAGAGTACGCCAATATAGAGTACGCCAATATAGAGTACGCCAATATAGAGTACGCCAATATAGAGTACGCCAATATAGAGTACGCCAATATAGAGTACGCCAATATAGAGTACGCCAATATAGAGTACGCCAATATAGAGTACGCCAATATAGAGTACGCCAATATAGAGTACGCCAATATAGAGTACGCCAATATAGAGTACGCCAATATAGAGTACGCCAATATAGAGTACGCCAATATAGAGTACGCCAATATAGAGTACGCCAATATAGAGTTCGCCAATATAGAGTGCGCCAATATAGAGTGCGCCAATATAGAGTGCGCCAATATAGAGTGCGCCAATATAGAGTGCGCCAATATAGAGTGCGCCAATATAGAGTGCGCCAATATAGAGTGCGCCAATATAGAGTGCGCCAATATAGAGTGCGCCAATATAGAGTGCGCCAATATAGAGTGCGCCAATATAGAGTGCGCCAATATTAGAGTGCGCCAATATAGAGTGCGCCAATATAGAGTGCGCCAATATAGAGTTCGCCAATATAGAGTTCGCCAATATAGAGTTCGCCAATATAGAGTGCGCCAATATAGAGTGCGCCAATATAGAGTGCGCCAATATAGAGTGCGCCAATATAGAGTGCGCCAATATAGAGTGCGCCAATATAGAGTGCGCCAATATAGAGTGCGCCAATATAGAGTGCGCCAATATAGAGTGCGCCAATATAGAGTGCGCCAATATAGAGTGCGCCAATATAGAGTGCGCCAATATAGAGTGCGCCAATATAGAGTCGCCAATATAGAGTACGCCAATATAGAGTACGCCAATATAGAGTACGCCAATATAGAGTACGCCAATATATAGGACGGTAATATTTAGTACGTTAAGTAAGTTTATTCAGGTATACACAAATACAGTTACATAGATTATCATACATAGCATGTGTGTAGAAAACCCAGGATAACCCAAAAAGTCAGACAGAGTGACTTATTTCCATTGAGTTCCTTTTAATACCTTAATATTATACACTGTAGGAGATATATGTTATTATACTATAAAGGATATATACTATGAATAAGGTAAAAAGAGTTATTTACATTTACATGTCTGTTAGCTAAAAAAAATAAAAAATCATTCTCCTCCCTTTCTGTTGCTACATTCATTAGGTACCTTTTGGCTCTCTTCTTGAACTGGCTCATGCTATGACTGGCTTTGACATGTGCAGGCAGTCTGTTCCATTCCTTTATTGCTGTACAATAAAAGGTGTTTGAAGCCTGGCCAGTGACTGTGGGTACTACAAAGTTGTGCTCTCTCTCCCTAGTACTATGTCTGCTTTGGTTCCCAGCCTTGACAAAATTGGCAGCAAGATATTCTGGACACTGTGAGCAATTTTATAAACTTGATTTAACTTAAGTTGTTTTACTCTGTCATCAATATTCAGCATATCCAATTGTTGTAGTTCATCCAGGTCTACATGCTCTCTTGGGCCCAGGTCCAGGATGAATCTTACCATTTTGTTCTGGGTGGCTTGCAGCTTATCTTTCAGTTTTTTGTCAAGGCAGAGTACCATGAAGAGGAAGCGTAGTCAATATGACATTGTATAAGGGCAAGACATGGGGTCCTGCGAGCCTCAGTACACAACCCGTATATAGAAGCTTACGACATCGTGTGCGGGTCACTCCTGTGTGCGGGTCACTCTTGGGTGCGGGTCACTCTTGGGTGCGGGTCACTCCTGTGTGCGGGTCACTCCTGTGTGCGGGTCACTCCTGTGTGCGGGTCACTCCTGTGTGCGGGTCACTCCTGTGTGCGGGTCACTCCTGTGTGCGGGTCACTCCTGTGTGCGGGTCACTCCTGTGTGCGGGTCACTCCTGTGTGCGGGTCACTCCTGTGTGCGGGTCACTCCTGTGTGCGGTCACTCCTGTGTGCGGGTCACTCCTGTGTGCGGGTCACTCCTGTGTGCGGGTCACTCCTGTGTGCGGGTCACTCCTGTGTGCGGGTCACTCCTGTGTGCGGGTCACTCCTGTGTGCGGGTCACTCCTGTGTGCGGGTCACTTTGTGTGCGGGTCACTCCTGTGTGCTGGTCACACATGTGTGTGATGGTCACTCCTGTGTACGGGTCACTCCTGTGTGCGGGTCACTCTTGGGTGCGGGTCACTCTTGGGTGCGGGTCACTCTTGTGTGCGGGTCACTCCTGTGTGCGGGTCACTCTTGGGTGCGGGTCACCCTTGGGTGCGGGTCACCCTTGGGTGCGGGTCACTCATGTGTGCTGGTCACTCATGTGTGCGGGTCACTCCTGTGTGCGGGTCACTCCTGTGTGCGGGTCACTCGTGTGCTGGTCACTCCTATGTGCGGGTCACTCGTGTGCGGGTCACTCTTACATTGAGAAGAGTTTTCAACGCTGATATACTATAACCACGGAAGGTCCACGCTACCATGGGCATGTGCAGGTGCTCTTTAATCAATCCTATATAAACCATTCCCGGTTTTGGTTTCTATGCTAAAACCTGAGAAAGCCTCTTCTGATCGGCTTCAGTTTGTCAGTACTGGTTTATCCTACACTGGGGAAGGTTGGTATTCTTGCTGGAGTGAGTAGGTACCAATTTTAAGTTAGATTTCTTCCATGAACTACCTTAACTGCTTCCTGTGAACGACCCTTACGGGTTTATCCCTTTTCAATGAATATAATCACTGGGAAAGTTCAGTTTTTTTTAACACACTCGCCGTCTCCCGCCCAGGTAGTGTGGCCAAGAAAAAGCACATTGGCCGTCAGTCAGTTGGTGTAGTGCAGGAAGTACGCAGGCATAACCGTTCAAAAACCCTCCGAAAAACATCCCCACCCATCTTTCAGAGTGCTGGCACTGTACTTCCCACCTCCAGAAGTACAACATCCCCACCCATCCTTCAGAGTGCTGGCACTGTACTTCCCACCTCCAGAAGTACAACAACCCCACCCATCTTTCAGAGTGCTGGCACTGTACTTCCCACCTCCAGAAGTACAGCATCCCTACCCATCCTTCAGAGTGCTGGCACTGTACTTCCCACCTCTAGAAGTACAACATCCCTACCCATCCTTCAGTGTGCTGACACTGTGCCTCCCACCTCCAGAACTACAGTATCCCTACCAATCCTTCAAGAGTGTTGGCACTGTGCCTCCCACCTCCAGAGCTACAGTATCCCCACCCATCCTTCAGAGTGCTGGCACTGCTCTTCACACGTCAAGAAATACAGCATCCCCACCCATCCTTCTGAGTTCAAGCACTGTCTTCCACGTCAGAAATACAGCATCCCCACCCATCCTTCTGAGTTCAGGCACTGCTCTTCCACGTCAAGAAATACAGCATCCCACCCATCCTTCTGAGTGCTGGCACTGTGCCTCCCACCTCCAGAGCTACAGTATCCCCACCCATCCTTCAGAGTGCTGGCACTGCTCTTCACACGTCAAGAAATACAGCATCCCCACCCATCCTTCTGAGTTCAGGCACTGCTCTTCACACGTCAAGAAATACAGCATCCCCACCCATCCTTCTGAGTGCTGGCACTGTGCCTCCCACCTCCACAGCCACAACTTCTCCACCCATCATGCACCACATGCTAGTGACTTTCTTTTGTGTCTAACAATATGTTATTACATATAAACTACATTACCTGTATACTGAAGAAAAGAAATAAATCTATTAATAATAATAATAATAATAATAATTATTATTATTATTATTATTATTATTATTATTATTGAGTGCAGGCACTATACTTCCCACCTCCAGATTAAACGCTCATCAGTAACATTCTCAGACATGTACACAACTTGGTCAGAACCGAACAAGTAGTAACTCAGAAACAAGTGGTACTTGACACAAGTGGTACTTGACACAAGTGGTGAATCAAACACGCGTAGTTGGTACTCGACACGGTTTCTCCCAGGGCAAAACAGCGTTAACTAAAGATCTTATTATGTCCATGTGAATATGATTCACAGTATTTATTACAATATATATGCAAAAAAATATACCTTGTATTTTTCTCTTGGCTATATTTTATTGCAGCTATGTTTGCAGATGTATTTTAATTGCAGTATTTAAGCAGATTAATTAACGAAGACTGTAACTTTTTGTAAACAATATGATTTAGTTGTTGAATGTTCCTGATATAGTTGGCTAAGTGTGCGTGTGTGTGTGCGCGCAGGCTGAGCTGTGTACGGGATGGCTGGTGATGGCTGCGCGTGGGACCTCCATCATGTCTCCGGTGCGCGGAGGCGACGTTCTGGGTCCTCCTCTCTCCTGCCGCTGCTGCTGTTGCTGTTCTTCTCTCTCCTCTCCCTCTTCCCTCTCTTCGTTCACGCTCACGGTAAGTCCTCAATTCTTCTTTTGTCGCTTATGGCTGTCTCACTGCGTCTATACACATATATGCACTGAATATACCGTATTTAAGCATCGTAGCACAGATATAGATTTTTTTATATATATTTTTAATTATATATATACATGCTGTATTTTTAAGCTTGTTAATATTGATATCTGTAGTTGGAGAAATATCGTTATATAGCTCGTTATAACCTAACATGTCCTCACTTTCCCACAGCAGTCCAGTTACTCATTAATCTACGTACTTTATTAAAGCTTCCTTCAGTTTATATTTTACGGTTATTTGTAGCGTCATTATTATTAATAGTGTAATTATTTTTATTTTCATCCTTATATATATATAATATATATATATATATATATATATATATATATATATATATATATATATATATATATATATATATATATTGAAGTATGAAGCGGAAGTCGATGTATATCATTATGTTGGTGTCATTGCGTTTACCGTCTGGTGTATCGTAGTTTACAACGTATATCTGGTTTAAAACACGTTATACTACGTCTGTGTGTGTGTGTGTGTTTTGAGAACTGTAATGTTTTCCCTGCTTGGTTGCTCTGGTAACTGGTTCAGACAAGTTTGGTAAAGAGAGAGAGCTCGCAGAGCAAGTCCACAATTTTGTGACGTTTCGCTGGGTTGATAAGCTGTAACACCACTGATTAAGCTTAATACTAATCGATACGACACCAGTATAATTACTTCCAACGCAACTCTCTCTCTCTGTTAACCAAACGTTTTGTTGGGTTGAATACCATTGTGTATGCAGCAGTTGTAGTGAGTTACCTATTACCATTTATTTACGGATGTAAATGTTGGATCATCTTAGCTGATATGCGGTAGACTAGAATGTATAGAAATATTCCGCTTGCATTAGATTTACATTTTGCCGCCGGACCGGCTAGTTCATTGTGGACTCATTAACATATAGATAGCCAGGAGGCCTTGGAACTAGGCCTCCCCCAAAAAAGGGGTTAACAGGAGTTATGTTAGGTAAGATTCGTCAGGAAACAGGACAAGTGTTTCCTGACGCGGGTTTTAATCGTATGATGACCCACCACTGGAGCTTTTGGTCATCTGACTGAGGCCTTCCGCTGGCTTACCGCTCCACCCCTTTGCTCAGACCTCTACAACACAATTGTCCTCAAAGATTTGTTAAGTTATACCATGAATTAAGGAAAGATCCTGGACTTCACCTTACGAAAACAGACAAAGCAAATGCGATAGTAATTTTGGACAAGGTAGATTATAGTGGAAAAATGAACATGTTAATAGAAGACTGGGGAACTTACGTGCCTCTTAACTCAATCAGGCACAGGTTCAAATCCCACCCGTTCCGTGGTTTACGTGAGTGAAGAGACGTTTCGGATCAGGCTTTTGTTCGTCCTGTGTATAACGTAGATCTTGCCTCGCCTCCAGTAAGAGCTCGCTCTGCCTCGTGTGCCATCTTCACAAGCTAAAAAGAAAAGAAAAACACGAAAAGGAAAGTTAGGTGAACTAGTGTCAACTGATTATTTCATAATCAGTTGACACTAGTTCACGATCGACCGAAACGTCGTCTTAACTTTCTTCTCGTAAGTGTTTTTTTTTTCTTTGTGAATTGTTCCAGCAACGTTATTCGTGATTTGTATTTTTCAAATTATTTTTCTTACTATTTTTATTTAGCAGATTGGGAGGTTGTAAACAATTTTTTGACAGCTTGGAAGATTGTCAACTGTTTCTTTGGCAGACTTTTCGGTTGTCAACAACGTTTTTGGCAGTTTGGAAAGTTGTTAACAATGTCACAACTTACAATGTTCCTGCAGTATTTCGGTGACATTAGTTACACATTTACACATGGTTTCAGTGTGCTTTTGCCCCTAGACAGCTAAACAGCCATTCAATTTAGAAAGCATGAAATCTAATTACTACGAAGCATACTGAACACTCCTTTCTTTACACACCGTTAGTGCACCCAGAGTGTAATACGTAACAAAGTAAATTCCAGAGGCTTTAGCTGTCTAAGGATCAGTATCTCAGGGCACGGTACGTCGGGGTACCTACCCTGGCCACGTATGATTCTGTCCACCTTGTGGTGCTTAGTATGTTTTCACATGCGCCACAAAGATGTGGAGTCCGGTTGGTTCCGAAGCCATGTTGGTTTCCTGGGAGATGAACGGGCAGATGCCTGGGCGCCGGCTGCTAGAACGAACTGACTCTATAGCAGACTTCTGCCTCACAGATTTCATCAGCCTCATACGGAAACATGTCTTTGGGAAGTAGCGGGTACATTTGGCCTTACGAGAAGCAAGTTATTCAGAGTCCCGCAGGATGTAGGTGTTTGGCCTCCTCCTCCTCCTCCATCATGATTTGCCACTTTGAGACTCGTCTCTGTCAGTCGAGCAAAAAAGGCAGAGACAGGTATTCTTGGCCCCTGACCCCCTCACCGCCTCTGTGTACCTTGCGGTGTACAACTGACCTTGAAGTACATTTTAACTGTTTCCCCACTGCATAGGTCTTTGGACTTTCGCCGTGGGTTTTATAATTACCGAGGTTCCTGTAGGAATCTCGGGGTTCATTTTAGGAAAGTCTTCTTTGGATATGGAAGATTTAATGTGATTTTTTAGCTCATGCGGGTTATTTTTGGTTGATGTGATAGCATTTGTGTTGTGTTTTATTCGTGTTAGTTTTTATTGTCTGATAATTTTACCTTAGATGTTCTTTTGTTTGTATTATTTTTGTTGTTGTCAAGAGTGCTAAATGATCACCCAGGTCAGATGGTCTTCAAACCTCAAAGCTACCTACGTTGTGGTAGGGTAAGATAACTCAGAGTACACCACTTCAGGTTACTCAGGGAATGGTACCAAAGGTCATGGTCCTAGCACCAGTACCATTTCTCATCATATCTGACACACATAAATTATAGCATTATATTAACCTTCGTGGATGACACTAGAGTGTGTGTGAGAGTAATATGTATAGAGAGTACTACAGTGTAAACAAAGTCTTCCGGCAGGACGTAAGAAAACCAAATGATATTCAAAAACAAATTTCACCCTGATTATGGAAAAAAACAAATCTGAAACTGAAGTAAAAGGCGACCAAACTTCACTACAGAGTCAAAGAAGTTGTGCGAGATCCTTGAGTTCCGATGTGGATTTTTTTTTAATTAATGTCTCTGAATCCGTAATGGCACAAGAGAAGTACTGTTAAGAAGACAATGTCTGAATAGCCACAGCTCTCCTAACAAGACATATAAAGTCTGTGTTGACACTCTTTAAGGCACTTGTCCTTCAACATTCCCATAACTAAGATGACTTTACGGGTTTAGCGAGTCTGTGATTATAATTATAATACATTTAACTGTGGTGTGATAAAACTCCGCCCAGTTCACCTCAGGCGGCAAGCACCAAAAATCTTGACCCATAAAGTCAGGCGGAAGACCAGGCCACGAACACAGTCACATACCAGAAGCAGTTCAAGAGTCGAGACAAATTTCGATACAAGGTGAAAATGTCCTCGATAAATCTGTCGAAAACTTTTCTCACCGTATTTTGTAACATTTTAATTTTGTTCTGTGTCGTGGGACGAGTCTGGTGCTTTTCCTGTGTGTGTGTGTTAATAGCTTTTAAAAGGAAAACGCTTTCAATCTGTGTAAGATAAACATTAGTAACTCTGCGAGTTTAAGTCTTGTAATGTTGTCAGGACAATGTTGTTTCCTGCAGCCTGGGTCAGCGAGGGTCATTGTTATGGTGGTGAGTCAAGGTTAATGTGTCAAAGATAAAGATAGTGAGCCATAGTAAGAGTTAGGTCAAGGTGGCAGGGGGCACGGAGAGGTCAAGGTCACATGTGAGAACACGGAGAGGTCAAGGTCACACGAGATACGGAGAGGTCGAGGCCACAGAAGTCATAGAGCGGTCATGGCCACAGAAGTCACAGAGAGGTCACAGGTCGATGCCACAGAAGTCACAGAGAGGTCGATGCCACAGAAGTCACAGAGAGGTCAAGGCCACAGAAGTCATAGAGCGGTCAAGGCCACAGAAGTCACGGAGAGGTCGAAGCCACAGAAGTCACGGAGAGGTCTAGGTCACAGAAGTCACGGAGAGGTCAAGGTCACAGGGGTATCTCGTGTTCTGCAGTACTCTCATTGTCCTCCGTGTCTCTTGTCTTCTCCCTCTTTCATTGACATTATTTGGCTCTCGCTGATTGGCAATGAATCCACCAGGTGGCACTCCTTAATTGGCAGCTGATCAGGAGAAAGTTACAGTGGTGTGTGCTGTTGTACACTTCGGTAATTGTCACTAAAGTCGGCCACACAGCGAATGACTCGCGTCTGGTATCGTTGGTATTCTGACTACAGCTGTGATGTATTGATGTTTGGGTGGTTGATAGCGGCCTCTCCTAGAAAGACCGGGGCCCATTAAGCTCAAGCTTCCTTTAACCAGATGCTTAAATATCAGCTCGATTCCTAACCCTGAGATTTGTAGGTATCACCCTTCAAGATTTTCGAGCGATTTATATGAACACCTGTTTTTATCGTCAGTGTTCATAGGAAAGTGCACGTGTGTGAACAACATAGGAAAGTACACGTGTGTGAACAACATAGGAAAGTGCACGTGTGTGAACAAGAGAGTGAAAGAGATAGATGATAATGTGCACATCTAGTGGTGCGTGCCTACACCAGATAGCTTGCTCGCCCCTACCTAATAACCCCGGCCAGTAGCTAGAAAACTCTGGCGTGGATGCTGCACACGGCAGCCTTAATTACAGATCGCATCCCCAGCCATCCCTGGCATCATGTAGGCCCGGCGTGCCTCGCCTCTCTCACGGCTGCACACACACACACACACACACACACACACACATTCCTCGCACAGTTTTACATGTTATGTATCATGAGTTAGGTGAGTACAGTTGGGCAGCATTTCTGTCTCACCATTAAAAGACCCACACGGGTCTTTCAGTATATCTTCCATGATGCATATTTTGTTCTCTTTAATGAATGTAAATTATGAAGTATCATCGTAATCATGGTTTGGAATGGTTCACAATTCTTGGTGTGAAGTGAATAATTTTATTTTGAATTAATAGGTATAAATTAGTACATTTATTAGGTATGAGTGTTAGTACACGATGAGATGAATATCAAGAAATATTACCCTTTATAATGAGGAAAGAACAGAGGTGCGGAACAAGCTTTTCGTTGTGAGGCTTCTCGTTATGTAGAGCTTTAGTGAGTCAGTAGAAAGAATATAAGAACGCGCCCATATATACAACTGGCAGGTGAGGTGTGAAGCTTTGACCAGTGGAGTTTGTTTCTCTAGTATTGTGTGTGCCACAGGTTAGTATTGTGTGTGCCACAGGTTAGTATTGTGTGTGCCACAGGTTAGTATTGTGTGTGCCACAGGTTAGTATTGTGTGTGCGCCACAGGTTAGTATTGTGTGTGCCACAGGTTAGTATTGTGTGTGCCACAGGTTAGTATTGTGTGTGCCACAGGTTAGTATTGTGTGTGCCACAGGTTAGTATTGTGTGTGCCACAGGTTAGTATTGTGTGTGCCACAGGTTAGTATTGTGTGTGTCACAGGTTAGTATTGTGTGTGCCACAGGTTAGTATTGTGTGTGCCACAGGTTAGTATTGTGTGTGCCACAGGTTAGTATTGTGTGTGCCACAGGTTAGTATTGTGTGTGCCACAGGTTAGTATTGTGTGTGCCACAGGTTAGTATTGTGTGTGCCACAGGTTAGTATTGTGTGTGCCACAGGTTGTATTGTGTGCCACGGTTGTATTGTGTGTGCCACAGGTTAGTATTGTGTGTGCCACAGGTTAGTATTGTGTGTGCCACAGGTTAGTATTGTGTGTGCCACAGGTTAGTATTGTGTGTGCCACAGGTTAGTATTGTGTGTGCCACAGGTTAGTATTGTGTGTGCCACAGGTTAGTATTGTGTGTGCCACAGGTTGTATTGTGTGTGCCACAGGTTAGTATTGTGTGTGCCACAGGTTAGTATTGTGTGTGCCACAGGTTAGTATTGTGTGTGCCACAGGTTAGTATTGTGTGTGCCACAGGTTAGTATTGTGTGTGCCACAGGTTGTATTGTGTGTGCCACAGGTTAGTATTGTGTGTGCCACAGGTTAGTATTGTGGTTGCCACAGGTTAGTATTGTGTGTGCCACAGGTTAGTATTGTGTGTGCCACAGGTTAGTATTGTGTGCCACAGGTTTAGCCAAGCTGAAGTTTTAAGTTCTGCTCAATGGTGTCTAGGGTGATGAGTAATGCCGCTTCCACACAAACCTAGGAGTTTCATCCCATTCTCTGGCATCCTACCATGTTTGTCCCTGTGAAGAACACCTACATTGTTGATATTGTGTGTCCTACGCGCATACTGATGCCCTTGGATCCTGGTGCTAAGATTATGGGAAGGCTTTTGCCTACGCAGTTTGTCGTAGCTCCGTCTCAGTCTGGTGGTACCTATGTGAAGATGTCTGCTGCTTTACCTTGTAAGAGACAAGGAGTCTCTCAGCCATTGTTTTCTTCAGGAGTAAAAAAGATTTCTTTGTGATCTGTTTACGTACTGGATAAAGGGAGAAGGAAACACAGAGCTGTGACGAAGTCTGTGATAGCGGTTCGTACCCTCTCCATACTCACAACTCTAGGAGTTCCTTCACACTTTATCCACAACTACAAATACAGAGTGAAAGAAAGGAATCCTGTGCACTCTCAGGGTAGACGACGACTTCCAGAGACGCCTCGTCTTAATCTTAAGAAACACACTGAATATTGCCACACAGACCCTTCAGAGTCCCATCCTCCCCTAACACACAATACTATATCAACACACATTCAACCAATCAAAACCTCCATAAAAGTAGCTGGTGTACATGCACTAGTCGGTGTACATACTGCACTAGCTGGTGTACATGCTGCAATAGCTGGTGTACATGCTGCACTAGCTGGTGTACATGCTGCACTAGCTGGTGTACATGCTGCACTAGCTGGTGTACATGCTGCACTAGCTGGTGTACATGCTGCAGTAGCTGGTATACATGCTGCAGTAGCTGATATACGTGCTACACTAGCCGCTAGGCTTCTTGTATAGCTTTGCCACTTACATACCACGCTAGCAAACACTTGTCCAGTTTCCTAACAAACATAACCTAACCCACCTGCCTGCACATAATTTCTCCTTCACCCAACTCTTCTGGTCACACCTTGTATTCCTTATATATAAAGCGTGTTCTTATATCGTTGTATTGACTTCATTAATCTCGACATAGAGCAGAGTGTCGTCACAGTGAAAGCTTAGCTCTTAACCTGTCATTTCTTCTTTAAGGAGGTGAGTTAGTACTTTCTCGAGGAGGGTAGTACATGGTGGTGTAATATGTTAGTAAACTTACCTGATAATCGTGTGTACCTGTTAATGGTAGGGCACGGACTCTGCTACCTGTTTAATCCACCAAATGAGGTGTTTGTCTTTCAGAGCTAAACCTGATTTCACCAGTGATTTCCCTGTGTTTCACTTTAGTGATTTCAACTGTGTTTCACGAATGTTTTCACGTTTCACCTGTGTTTCAGACGTGATTTCCCCATAACTCCCTGTGTTTCATTGTAGTGTTGTGTTCTCTGTTGAGTGTGGTGGTTGGTGTTGACGGTTGTGGTAGAGCTTTGTGTTGTACACACTGTGCTTCTGAGTGTCTCCTTGAGCTGGTGTCAAACACTCGCTCACCTCAGACACTCAACTTGTGTAATATACTCTGTGTTATTTCACCATATTTACTACGATTTTGATTCTTTAATTTATATTTTAGTTTTATCATCAGTTTTTCCTTATATATATATATATATATATATATATATATATATATATATATATATATATATATATATATATATATATATATATATATATATATATATATATATATCATATATATATATATATATATATATGTTTAAGCTGCTATATTTGCCATTTCATTCCATTTTTCAGTTGTTTTTGTCCTTCGTTATAATTGTTTCTGTATTTGTGTGTTTGAGTCGCACCTTGTGGGGTTGAACACAAGTTAGAGGGACGAAACACCCCGCTGTGTGTTGTTTGAACCTAGGCTGTTTTCCAGGTCTACTCCACAATGATAATTACCCTCGTGTCACCTCCTGTCTGTTTTTATACTGCGAAATTTGAGTAAATTATTTCAGTGATTTAAGTTACACCTGAAGATGTTTTTCTAAAGAGTTGTAGGCAGGATTTTTGCATTTCAGAGCCTCTTTTTTTTTTAAACCCTAATTTTAAATTCTGGAAGATACGCTTGAAGACTTTTTTAAAGCACAGGGAAGAGCTTTGCTTTTCAGAGCGTGCTATTCTTGCGTTGCAGCGTCAGATACTTCTGAAAAACTTATAATGCAGGAGGCCATTTGAGTTTCAGAACACCTTTTTTCTAGTTTTAAATAATAAATGTTATTCTTAATATTTTGAAAGATGGAGTAATCTTGCATTTCAGAGCCCCCTTCCCCTATATTCCCCCTACCTCCCTCTACGCCCCCTATCCTCCAGGTTATCGTACTTACGGACGAGAAGACAGTGAAGTCTTCCTTGCTTTCCCTCTTCCCAAGTCTTCCCGTCACTACGTTGAGTCTCACCGCTAGTTCATCTCGCACAGTCACCCATTTGTGTTGCAGGTGTTCCAGCGTAAAATCTGATATACAGAGTGTTTTCGAAAGATGCTCTTAGGTGTTTCTCTCCGATTAGTTCCCGGAAGAAAGAGTGTTCACCTCTCCTTATAGTAGAAGACCCACACATATATATATATATATATATATATATATATATATATATATATATATATATATATATATATATATATATATATATATATATGCGCAAAACAACCACGGGTGAGTTGAATGATAGCTCTAGGTCTTTCAACAATCAACACATCATCAGGAGCTTGCAATGTTGCTGAAAGAAGGTCAAACGAAATACAATAATAGGGAACGCCTTTGCAAAGGCGTTCCCTATGATCGTATTTGCTTGGACCTCCTCTTTTCTGCAACATTGCAAGCTCCTGGTGATGTGTTGATTGCTACACGAAAGACTTAGAGCTATCATTCAACTCTCCCCGGGGTTGTTTTGCATATACAGGGTATTTCAAAGAGATGGACCCAATTTCAAAGTAGTGTATATTGCATATACATGGGAGGTAGGTAGGCCAAGGAAGGTAGATACCGCTGCACTCCTTAAGAGTGCCATCAGGCACGGTGTAACCTTTGTCTTTTCCAAGTCCGCCTGAATTTCCCCTCAATGATTTTTGTATGTTAATATAATTTAAGTGGTAATTTGAGCGCTCATAAAGTGCTGCTCTGAAACCTTCCTTGAAGGTATGTTTTTGTAGAGTATTGTGGGGCTCTTTGTGTATGAGGGATGTGTTTGGAGCTCTGTGTGCTGTGTGCTTGGTAGCAGCATACGCTGAGATGTGCCTTGAACTTCAAGATAATTGTGTATGTGTGTGTGTGTATGTGACAAGTAAGTCAAGATATGTTTACAGAGTTGAAATAAAGATACTGGTAGTAGGGAATTCTTTTTTAATACAACGTTTATATATCTACACCGGCATGAACAAATTCACCACCTTGCTAGGCAAACCGAGCACCTTGAGGTCACGTGTGAGGTCTTTAGACAATCTCATGACCTCCGAATGTGACCTGTCTTTCTCCGAGCCTGACTTTATGGTCCTCGTTTGTTCATTCCCGTGTTCTTGATGACGCCCAGCCTTGGGCGAAATGTTGTCAAAAGGATTCTTTGCTACCAGCGTCTTGATTTCACCTTGTCAGCCCGGGTCTGTCTGTCATCTTTACAGTGTGTACGGTGTGTTGAGAGCCGCTGAACACATGTTACATTAGTGCACAGTGTCGTTTCATAGTGCACAGTGTCATTCCATAGTGCACAGTGTCATTCCATAGCGCACAGTGTCATTCCATAGTGCACAGTGTCATTCCATAGCGCACAGTGTCATTTCATAGTGCACAGTGTCATTTCATAGGGCACAGTGTCATATCACCATCAACAGAGTATGTTCTGAGAGTGGCCTCGACCTTGTCTTTCAGAGTGCGACCCTCCTGACTTGACAGAGGCGCCTACCTCGATAGTCTTCACCATGGAGGAACAATATTATTTCCACGGTATTGTGGGTGTGACTGAGTGGTGATGGTGGTAGTAGTGGTGGTAGTAGTAGTAGTGGCGGTGGTGGTGGTGGTAGTGGTGATGACAGCAGCCAGTTTTCCGGAGCTGCTTCCTGGATCTGGTTACCTTAAGAGGATTCCCTTGGCTTAACTATGGCCCGTCCCCAGACCTGGCCTTCTGACAGCCTGGTCAGCCAGCGTTGGCGAAACCACAGCCTGGTTGATCAGGAACGAGCTAGGGGAGACTTTACCAGTTCCTTCTCAGAGACAGCTAGGGGTCTCTTGGTGATTCCTCTTGTGTGTGAAGGGAGGGTTATCGAGTCCGTTCTCTTTGTAGTTTATCTCTTTTTTTTCGTTTTGCATTTTTGTGTAATTTGCTCTGGCAGGACTGAGACTCGGGAGCCATGATAGTGTATCACACGGTATTGTATTATCAACTGTATTTATCTATTGATTTATCGTGTTTGAAAGAGGACAGTAAAGCTAACATCAAAGTGAAATCTTTGCCTAGTATAAATCTAG
Source organism: Cherax destructor (assembly GCA_009830355.1). NCBI lineage: Eukaryota > Metazoa > Arthropoda > Malacostraca > Decapoda > Parastacidae > Cherax > Cherax destructor. Next base: position 32,975 of record WNWK01004792.1, read on the forward strand.
TTAATACATTCTTCTTCTTCTTCATAATATTATTATTATTATTATTATTATTATTATTATTATTATTATTATTATTTTGTAGTTGTAAGTGACTTTCGAAGACGGATTTAAGTACTTTTCTATTCTACAGATTTTTTGGACTTTGAAGTGTAGTGGGATTTCTAACACGGGAGGTCGACTTGTTTGTTTTTTTCCCCACATAGATGAACTTGTTTACGTCAGTTCACAAGGTCTCCCAAACAGGGATCAACTTTTACAAAGTTTGTTCATAAGGTTTACTACAAACACCAGTTCACTAGCTCTACTACAAACACAAGTTTCTTAACATTAGGTGCGCATGCGTGACACTCGGGTATCTTTATCGTAAAGCCGGATACCCATCCATTGCCCTTTTTTTTATTATTTAATAGAGAGATTATATACTGGAGACAGTGAAGGAAGCTTTGATTGGTGTTCAGTAACTTAGAGGCAGATTAACTTAATGAACAGCTATCAGGGCTGAGGGGCTGATTACCTTATCTTTCACTGTCTTTTGCGTGTAATCTCTATATTGAATTAAAAAAAAAAGCCAATGGTTGGTGCAACCAGGCCTGGTCAACCAGGCTGTCTGCTAATAGACAATAGTTAGGCTATAGGAAGCACTTCATAACCATCAGCGGAATAAGTTGGAGGTCTTAAGGGGAATGAAACTGTGAATAAATTGCTTATGAGTGTGGAGGTGGATAAGTGAAGTGAGCTGGAATAAGAGGGGATTTAACGACCGGATGGGTATGGTGTAGGAACAACCTTGTTTATGAGTGAGGAGAGAGGATAAGTTAGAGAGGTGGGGGTATGGAGAGGAGAAGAGGATAGGTTAGAGGATGGGGTATGGAGGAGGATGAGGATAGGTTAGAGGATGGGGTATGGAGGGAGGAGAGGATAGGTTAGAGGATGGGGTATGGAGGAGGAGAGATAAGTTAGAGGATGGGGGTATGGAGGAGGAGAGGATAGGTTAGAGGATGGGGGTATGGAGGAGGAGAGGATAGTTAGAGGGATGGGGGTATGGAGGAGGAAGAGGATAGGTTAGAGGATGGGGGTATGGAGGAGGAAGAGGATAGGTTGAGGGATGGGGTATGGAGGAGGATGAGGATAGGTTAGAGGATGGGTATGGAGGAGGAGAGGATAGGTTAGAGGGATGGGAGTATGGAGGGAGGATGAGGATAGGTTAGAGGGATGGGGGTATGGAGGGAGGAAGAGGATAGGTTAGAGGGATGGGGGGTATGGAGGGAGGAAGAGGATAGGTTAGAGGGATGGGGTATGGAGGGAGGAAGAGGATAGGTTAGAGGATGGGGGTATGGAGGGAGGAAGAGGATAGGTTAGAGGGATGGGGGTATGGAGGAGGAAGAGGATAGGTTAGAGGGATGGGGGTATGGAGGAGGAAGGGATAGGTTAGAGGGATGGGGGTATGGAGGGAGGAAGAGGATAGGTTAGAGGGATGGGGGTATGAGGAGGAAGAGGATAGAGATTATGGAGGAAGAATAGGTTGAGGATGGTATGGAGGAGGAAGAGGATAGGTTAGAGGGATGAGGGGTATGGAGGGAGGAAGGGATAGGTTAGAGGAGATGGGGGTATGGAGGGAGGAAGCAGCAGCGTCTTCAAGGTTCAGAGGATAGCATCTCTTTCCTTCCTGTGCCCCATCTTTTCTGCCCTCTCCATGGAGACTTTCTCATGGACCGTGTGTGGGGGGGAGAGGAGAGAGAGAGAAGAGAGAGAAGAGAGAGAGAGAAGAGAAGAGAAACGAGACAGACAGAGGACCCATAACTAAGATTATTTTTTTAAAAGTTGGTAGCATGATATGCAGACTAGACGAGTGACACACAGACGAATAAAAGCCTTCACCAATCCACTGAATTGTGTGATACACTGTAGGCTCGATCCTCCTTCCAGGGGGTCGAACCCGCGACCTCCCAGACGCGAAACGTGAGTGTCACCACACGAGTGACAAACTTGGATTCAAGACTGCTAACAACGACTTAGGAAAAGACTATAAAAAGGCCTTAAGAAAAGGGGTCTTAGGAAAGTACCATAAGAAAAGTCCTTAAGAAGGGTCTTAGGAAGTTGCTTTTAAGAAAAAAAAACTCTAGTCAGGAGGCTTAAAAAAAATGCTTTGAAAAAAAAGACCTCAAGAAAGGAGGCCTGGGAAAACGCCTTAATAAAGGGCCTCGTGAAAGGAGGCCTGGGAAAAGGCCTTAATAAAAAAATTTGAGAAAAGACTCATGGAAAAAGCAAAACTTTAGGAGAGTGGAGATGTGGTTCTATAATTATCACATTTATTTTTTTACAGTTTTCACAATTTCCTGCAACTAAGATCCAACAACACAACTTAGAAGTGCACAAGTGCACAAGTGCTAGTATAGTTGTGACCGAATCTTCCAGAGTGAAGAATGTGGTAATCAAGCCTTGCCTCCTACGGGTTTACCGCTTCCCTCATAAAGACAACAACAACAAATAATAATAATAATAATATACCTAGTGATTGCTGCCATGCTCAGTCCTTCCCCCCATCTCAAAATTTCTACTCCATCCATACCCCCTCCCTCACCACTCCCTATACCTCCCACACTCTCCTCCACTCATCCCACACTCTCCTCCACTCCTCCCACACTCTCCTCCACTCCTCCCACACTCTCCTCCACTCCTCCCACACTCTCCTCCACTCCTCCCACGCTCTCTCCTCCACTCCTCCCACACTCTCCCCCACCCCTCCCACACACTCCTCCCTCACTCTCCTCCACTCCCTCCATCTTGCTTTCTTCACTTCACTCAGAGCTTCTGCCTTGAAGGGCTCTTGATCTAAGGAATTAGAGTCACACTCCAGTTCCTCGAATCAAAGTTGATTTGAGTAACAAGGCTTAACGTGGGCTAATATATATGAGTATTTCTTTTGTGACACTTGTTCAATAGATGGCACCTCGCCCCATGTGACACCAGTGTCATAGATGCCACCACCTCACGTGCCATAAATGTTGCCGCCCCATGTGACACAGTGTCATAAGTGGCACCACCTCACGTGCCATAAATATTACCGCCTCATGTGACACCAGTGTCAGAGATGGCACCCCCACCTTATGTGACACTAATAAAATAAGTGTCACCAAAACCACAAGTGACACCAGTGTCAAAGATGTCACCACCTCATTCCTCCATGTTAAAATATTTACCATCTTAAAATATCCCCGGGGCTATCATGGTAATAATAACTATGACCCTTGTTACTTACACCAAATAACTACGACCTTTGTTACACCAAATAACTACGACCTTTGTTACATCAAATAACTACGACCTTTGTTACACCAAATAACTACGACCTTTGTTACACCAAATAACTACGACCTTTGTTACACCAAATAACTACAACCTTTGTTACACCAAATAACTACGACCTTTGTTACACCAAATAACTACAACCTTTGTTACACCAAATAACTACGACCTTTGTTACACCAAATAACTACGACCTTTGTTACACCAAATAACTACAACCTTTGTTACACAAATAACTACGACCTTTGTTACACCAAATAACTACGACCTTTGTTACACCAAATAACTACGACCTTTGTTACACCAAATAACTACGACCTTTGTTCCACCAAATACTACGACCTTTGTTACACGACACACCACCAGGGATATTACAAGGCGACCCAGCAGTCTGGACACAGGCGAAATTCAATTATTTGTAATAATTACACATTTTAGTGAATAGTATCTTCAACATGTTGACCAGCATTAGCGATGCAATGTTCAACGCGTCCTTGCAAGTTTCACACCAACACGATGTAGTAATTCCAGCAACTACGGGGAAAAACGCACAATATTAGTAATATTTCCTGTGTTCAGACTTTTGGGTCACTCTGTATTATCTAAAACCACTTAAACCACTTAAGACTCGACCAAGACTACGTCTTAAACCCACGCATTTCTTTCTTAAGTTGCTGATAATAATAATAATATTAATAATAATAATAATAATAATAATAATAATAATAATAATAATAATCTTAAATTACGACGTTTCATTACACTAATGTTGGTAGATTCCCGAAAATACGTTAGGTGCAACGAATGCGTCATTTTAACGTCCCAGCGTTTCGCTTGATAGAGCATCTGGAGAGCGAAACGTTGCCACATTAAAATATCCCATTTGTTGCACTTGTGTGTAACCAACTAATTCACATGGGTTTAGCTCTTTTGGTGATGATAGTGGAACATTTTACCTTTCACATTCCATTAGCTCAACGGGTCATCTATAAGATTAAGACAAGTGTCTGAAGACAAGTGTCTGAAGACAAGTGTCTGAAGACAAGTGTCTGAAGACAAGTGTCTGAAGACAAGTGTCTGAAGACAAGTGTCTGAAGACAAGTGTCTGAAGACAAGTGTCTGAAGACAAGTGTCTGAAGACAAGTGTCTGAAGACAAGTGTCTGAAGACAAGTGTCTGAAAACAAATGTCTTGTTTTCTGACGCACAAAACAACAGTAATCAACATTTCATTGACAAACATTAATGTTTTTTGTTTAGATATAAATAGGATTGGCAAGGCTCCAGTAGTGGGGGTTCAGGAAGCGGATGTGGGGGTTCAGAGAGCGGATGTGGGGGTTCAGGAAGTGGTTGTGGGGGTTCAGGAAGCGGATGTGGGGTTCAGGAAGCAGATGTGGGGGTTCAGGAAGCGGATGTGGGGTTCAGGAAGCGGATGTGGGGTTCAGAGAGCGGATGTGGGGTTCAGGAAGTGGTTGTGGGGGTTCAGGAAGCGGATGTGGGGTTCAGGAAGCAAATGTGGGGGTTCAGGAAGTGGTTGTGGGGGTTCAGGAAGTGGTTGTGGGGTTCAGGAAGTGGCTGTGGGGTTCAGGAAGCGGATGTGGGGTTCAGAAAGCGGATGTGGGGGTTCAGAAAGCGGATGTGGGGGTTCAGGAAGCAGATGTGGGGTTCAGGAAGCAGATGTGGGGATTCAGGAAGTGGTTGTGGGGGTTCAGGAAGTGGTTGTGGGGGTTCAGGAAGCGGATGTGGGGTTCAGAAAGCAGATGTGGGGTTCAGGAAGTGGTTGTGGGGGTTCAGGAAGCGGATGTGGGGGTTCAGGAAGTGGATGTGGGGGTTCAGGAAGCAGATGGGGGTTCAGGAAGTGGTTGTGGGGGTTCAGGAAGTGGTTGTGGGGGTTCAGGAAGCGGATGTGGGATTCAGGAAGCAGATTTGGGGGTTGAAAGTGATTGTGGGGTTCAGGAAGTGGTTGTGGGGTTCAGGAAGCGGATGTGGAGGTTCAGGAAGTGGATGTGGGGGTTCAAGAAGCGGATGTGGGGGTTCAGGAAGTGGATGGGGGTTTAGGAAGTGGATGTGGGGGTTCAGGAAGTGGATGGGGGTTTAGGAAGTGGATGTGGGGTTCAGGAAGTGGATGGGGGGTTCAAGAAGCGGATGTGGGGGTTCAGGAAGTGGATGCGGGGGTTCAGGAAGTGGATGGGGGTTCAGGAAGTGGATGTGGGGGTTCAGAAGCGGATGTTGGGGTTCAGGAAGTGGATGTGGGGGTTCAGGAAGTGGATGTTGGGTTCAGAAGGTATGTGGGGGTTCAGGAAGTGGATGTGGGGGTTCAGAAGCGTATGTGGGGGTTCAGGAAGTGGATTGGGGGTTTAGGAAGCGGATGTGGGGGTTCAGGAAGTGGATGTGGGGTTCAGGAAGTGGATGTGGGGGTTCAGGAAGTGGATGTGGGGTTCAGGAAGTGATTGTGGGGGTTCAGGAAGTGGATGTGGGGGTTCAGGAAGTGGTTGTGGGGGTTCAGGAAGCGGATATGGGGGTTCAGGAAGTGGTGGGGGTTCAGGAAGTGGTGGGGGTTCAGGAAGTGGATGGGGGTTCATGAAGTGGTTGTGGGGGTTCATGATGTGGATGTGGGGGTTCATGAAGTGGATGTGGGGGTTCATGAAGTGGATGTGGAGGTTCAGGAAGCGGATGTGGGGTTCAGGAAGTGGATGTGGGGGTTCAGGAAGTGGATGTGGGGGTTCAGGAAGTGGATGTGTTGGTTCATGAAGCGGATGTGGGGGTTCAGGAAGTGGATGTAGGGGTTCATGAAGCGGATGTGGGGGTTCAAGAAGTGGGTGTGGGGTTCATGAAGAGGATGTGGGGGTTAAGGAAGTGGATGTGTGGGTTCATGAAGTGGATGTGGGGTTCATGAAGTGGATGGGGGTTCAGGAAGTGGTTGTGGGGGTTCAGGAAGTGGTATTGGGATTCAGGAAGTGGTTGCGTTTCAGGAAATTGTGTTTCAGAAAGTGGTTGTGTTTCAGGAAGTGGTTGTGTTTCAGGAAGTGGTTGTGTTTCAGGAAGTGGTTGTGTTTCAGGAAGTGGTTGTGTTTCAGGAAGTGGTTGTGTTTCAGGAAGTTGTGTTTCAGGAAGTGATTGTGTTTCAGGAAGTGGTTGTGTTTCAGAAAGTGGTTTCAGGAAATTGTTGGGTTTCATTAAGTGGTTGGATTCCAGGAAGAAGCTTCGTTCCAGGAAGTGTTAATGGTAATGGAAGTGATTCAATTCCATAGAGTGGAGTTGCAGGAAGTGGAGTTGCAGGAAGTGGAGTTACAGGAAGTGGAATTCCAGGAAGTGGAGTTACAGGAAGTGGAGTTACAGGGAGTGGTTACAAGAAGTGGAGTTACAGGAAGTGGAGTTACAAGAAGTGGAGTTACAGGGAGTGGAGTTCCAGGGAGTGGAGTTCCAGGGAGTGGAGTTCCAGGGAGTAGAATTCCAGGAAGTGGAGTTACAGGAAGTGGAGTTACAGGAAGTGGAGTTACAGGGAGTGGAGATCTCGGAAGTGGAGTTCCAGGAAGGGGCTAGACCCTAGGATATGGTTCAGGGAAGGGATCTGATCCCAAGATGTGGTTCAGGAAAGGGATCGGATCCCTGGATGTGGTTCGGTAAAGGGATTGGATCCCAGGATGTGGTTCAGGAAAGGGATCGGATCCCAGGATATGGTTCAGGAAAGGGATCGGATCCCAGGATGTTGTCCAGGAAAGGGATCGGATCCCAGGATGTAGTTGGGTTTCAGAAAGAATACCTAAGTAGAATCCACTAGTGTTTCCTTGTTGAGTCCCAGACACCGCAGCTCAGTGGCCCCAGGCAGTGTGTGTGCAGTGTATATTGGTGGCTTGTAGGCAGTGTATATTGGTGGCTTGTAGGCAGTGTATATTGGTGGCTTGTAGGCAGTGTATATTGGTGGCTTGTAGGCAGTGTATATTGGTGGCTTCCAGGCAGTATCTACAGTGTATATTGGTGGAATCCAGTCAGTGTCTACAATGAATCTTGGTGGAATCCAGGCAGTGTCTGCAGTGAATCTTGGTGAAATTAAGGGAGTGTCTGCAGTGTATCTTTGTTGAATCCAGGCAGTGTCTGCAGTGAATCTTGGTGGAATCCAGGCAGTGTCTACAGTGTATCATGGTGGAATCTAGGGAGTGTCTGCAGTGAATCTTGGTTGAATCCAGGCAGTGTCTCCAGACAGCGAGTTTCATCACCTGGCAACACCACCACTACCACTGCCACCACCCACTAAGGGAGCGCAGGAGCCGGGGTCAACCCAAGGGGACTTGCTCCACACAGGAAGCACAATGCTTGTTGATTCCCATTTTAACGTCTCGCGACATTCCGTCGCTGGAACCAAGACTCACCCAATACCTTCTAGTTTTACTTATACTACCATCTCGGGGTGAAGGGACTTCTGTTATTCCTGGAATGATGTGTGTTCAAAATCTTTAGAAGTACGTCGGGAAAAACGATGAATATTGACAACATTGGCATATTCGAGTTATGGGTAACGAGTTTTCTTGTGGTTGCAAGCGTCCCACAAGCACTGAGCTCCCATCGTTGGTGAGATCCTGCCAGATCTTGGTTGTGTGCGTGTGTGTGTTCGCATTTGTGCTTGCCTGTGTGTGTGACTATTGAGGAGGAGGGGTTCCTAAATGCCCAATAAGGCTAACCACAGCTAGTGTTACCTTGTGTGTAAGGCTATCGCTAACACTCACTTTATACTGGAGTTCCATCGTCTGCTGAATCTAACATGTGTGGTCATCCCCGTGTCTCCCTAACACTTGAAGTCACCTTTGTATCTTCACCTCAGAAATGAGAGTTCTCTCTCATTTTACGTAGCAATTAGTGTCAGCTTTGTCATGACTTGTACCTTACACATGTGTGATCGTGTTCGTTTATCGGTATATATATATATATATATATATATATATATATATATATATATATATATATATATATATATATATTATATATATATATATATATATATATATATATATATATATATATATATATATATATATATATATATATATATATATATATATATATATATATATATATATATGACGTTGCTGCTCATTATATTTGGGAATCCCTTTTCTCAGAAGATGTTGCTGTGTACAGGACCCCCGCGTCTCCAGTCTAAAACTGCTTAACCATCATGTTTGTCTGTGATAACATAGTCTTTAACGCTACACCTGACCTCGTCCCCACGATGACTCTCATTGTGTTTTATGTGTGTGTGGTTTATTTACATTTTGGCTCGCAAACCATGTGGATTTTCACAGTAGTACTGTAGTAGTTAACATCGGGTGAGGGAGAGGAGGAGGGGGCGAGGGGCCGGGTGAGGCTCACCGACATTTGACACGCCAGGTTGACCTCTGACCACTGTTGACCTATGACACGTGTTGACCTGTGGTGGTGTGTGTGACCTGTCACTACAGCTGGCTGGGTCTCCTCAGCTCTCCTTCACCTTGCTAAAGGGCTACATCCCCTTTATTTATTTATTAATAATTGTGTTCCTGTCATTCTAGCAGCTAAGATGTACTATATAATTATATATATATATATATATATATATATATATATATATATATATATATATATATATATATATATATACGTACTATATATATATATATATATATATATATATATATATATATATATATATATATATAAGGTTTATTACTTGAAGTAAAATAATGTGATTTGGCTTACTTTTTCCTATAAAATGCAATTGTATCAGCAGTTTCGATTGAAAGTGTGATAATTTACGTATTTGATCTGAAAAAGAAGTATTTCAGAAAATGCTTCAGTATATATAATATACGTGTAATGAACACCTGTCGATACTGAAAGGTATCGAATGAGTGGCCAAGAAAACAATAGTGGAACAATAGTGGAAAAGAAACTGTTGTGTATATTTCGACTCCCGACTGGAGTCCTCATAAGCAGTATGTTCACTACTCTTGCATGTGCACACGCATCGTTAAAATAACTGACATAAGAGGATTTCAGACTGTCAAACGGACAATGGAAACCCATCCTTACTGCCAAATCTTCCTTCCAGAAAGATAATGTGGTGTAACAGGTTATTATGTCTACTGGCCCATGCTAGGCAGATGGTCCTCAAATTTACCCTTCTCTTCATTATACTACTCAACCAATTTTTAAGAGCTACCAAAATTTGTTTAGCTTCACAGATCCTTTTACTGGTGTGGCCCAGTAGGTTTTTTTGTGGGAGTGTGTGATATTACAGTGTAAGAATAATGCATTATATCTGCTGGCCCATGTTTGGCAGGTCCTTCTCAAATGTATCCCTTTCAACCTTTTATATATCAGCCTTGTTTTTTTTTTGGCTACCCAGGATGATAGCTTCATAGATTCTGTCACTGTTGATGTGATCAGACAGGTGAAGTGACACCTATAACTTTTGATGTGGTCAGACAGGTGAAGTGACGTCAATGCTGGTGTGATCTAGACAGGTGAAGAGAAATAAATCTGAAGGAACGACGACTGGGTTTGGCATCATTTATTCAGTTACCTTTTCAAGCTCCTTTGAACATTCAGTACGTTCACTTGCTAAAGCTTGCCAGCTGTCAGTCAGCTGGTGCTGAGCAGTAGCACACGGGACAGGCACTGCCTTGTTAGCACCATGATGTAGTGTTAACTCTAATAGTTCCTTAGCTAACAACTGTCCGCTTCTCGACTCAGAATTGCATTAATAAGTGTACACGTTGGACAGTTATAGTGACCCCTCAAGAGAGGTTCCTTGACGCTGGTGAGGAGCTCTTGATCTAGGGAATTGGATCTGTGCTTCAGTTTCCTGAATGCCTTCCGTCCTCCCCGCACAGCGCTGTACAATCCCTACGGTTTTAGCGCTCCCCATAATAATAATAATAATAATAACAGTTATAGTGAGTACGGCTATTACCAAGGACCAAGACTCTCCTGAGGCCAGACTTAACTTTTTGATTTCCTGGTCAGTGAGGCTGTTGTTGCCAGCCAGCATATGTACTGTATGGATAACTAAAGTGTAACGAACACTTGTCAGTGCTCAATAATAACCCAACACGGAGAGAGAAACTCAGGAGATTGATCTGTATATTTAGATCCCCTTCTGCTGAAGAGGATCCCAGAAGGGGATCGAAATATACAGATCAATCTCCCTAGTTGCTGTCTCCATGTTGGGTTATTATGTACTGTATCTTGCAAATTCTGACTCAGCTGACAGGTTTGCAGGCACTAGTCTATTTTATTTCGGTTGAAAACTTCTGCCTTCGTTCCAGCAGTATTTCTTACACCTGTTAGATGGATGAAGCGTCTGGGATGCTGATATAGTGTTCTCAGATTGTGTCTATAGCGCCCTGCTTCTCACTGGTTGTGTCCTACAAGTCTTCTACTTAGCGTACCCAGTTTGAAAACTTTGTCATCGCTATGGTAATATTACCTTACTACATCATAACAATGGTTTGTTCAACATAGCAAAATACGAAGGTTGGCAGTTGGGTTCATGTCATTCTTTTATATGTTGCAGTTTTTGGATCGTAGTACCGGGGCGCCTCTAGCAAGACAGTGATGGAATGAGTGACGATGAAAGGGTTTCTTCTTTTTTCGGGGGATCCTGCCTTGGTGGGAAACGGCCGATGCTTAAAAAAAAAAAATCCCACCAGACAATTTCCAACAGTTTACCGTATCAAAGTCCTTCGCATCTAAGAGAGGGGGGGGGTGACACTGGGGGAGCCTCCAGAGGGAATAGAATTCAAATGACGAACATGGAGCGCAGCTGGTGTTGTGGAAGACTTATCATAATTTAGTGTTGTGAGCCCACGCTCCTGGGGCAAAGTTAGGAAATTTGTTCACATGGAAGAGTTTACAACAGGTGCCTCCCAGCTGCTGTCTGTGTGCACTCACAAAGTTGTGTTTGCTAGGGTCGAGGGAGGGCGCCTGGCCCTGCTTCCGTTGACCGTAGTCACTGATTTCTGGCCTCTTGGGCTTTATCATATTTCTTCTCTAAGGTGTGTATTCAGTTTGCCTCCGCCACTGCTTCATCCAAGTCGTTACACTTTTCAACCAGCCTGAAACTAAAAAAAATACTTCCTTACATCCCTGTAGCTACAGGGATGAGCTCATCTGTGTTTTCAGCTTTCACTTGTGTCCCCTTGAGCATGGTCCTTATAACTCAGTCTATCCATATTTCCCTGTCAATTCCTCTAAGGTCGTCATGTTCAGTTCCTTCAATTATTACTCATAGTGCATTCCTCCTAGTTCTGGTACTAGTCTGGTTGCAAACATTTGGACCTTTTTGACATAATGTACATGCTTGACTAGGTGTGGGCTCCACGCTGGGGCCGAGTACTCAATGATTAGTCTGACATACATCGTATATAAGGTTTTGAAGAAATTTTTATTCAAGTTCCTGAATACTATTCTGAGGTTTGTTAATCTTACATATGCCGCTGACGTTATATGGTTGGTGTGTAATTCTGACAATAGACTTGGCGTTATATTTACTCCCAGAACTTTTTTCGCTCTCAGATATTTGCAGCTTCTCTCCGACCATACTGAACTCTGTGACTGGTCTGCCCTCACCTTCAAATCGCACGACCTTGCATTTGTATGCGTTAAACTCTATAAGGCACTTGTTTGATCTTATCTGCAGTCTGCTGACATCTCCCTAGAGTTGATCACTATCTGTTTCTGTTCGTATACATGTCATTAGCTTTACGTTTCATATAGAGGTGTTCCATTCACTGACTATTTTGCAGTCATTGCTACCCACCTTCGCACCCGTTGGCAACACTCGTCTTACTCATAGGTATCTCATGGAGAGGCTTCCTGTCCCTCTCTGTGAGCATTGTCAGGTTCCAGTATCTGTTCAACATATTCTGTTGGACTGCCCACTCTATCAACGAGCACGCAGAATTTACCTCCAACGTCGTCTTCGCTCTGCGGCCCTTTCTTTACCTTCCCTTCTTGCTGATGAGCCCTTCTTTAATCCTGACTCTCTCATTGACTTTTTGACAGCCACTGACTTACTATACAAACTTCTACCTCAATCTGTTGCTACCCTTTATCCCTGCACTATCCTGCTGCACTCCATACCCTACTAATCGTCCCTCTCCCTCTTACAACCCATTCTCCCTGCATCCTGCCCTACTCTGCTGCGCTGTATGACCCCTGTGGTTTAGCGCTTCTTTTTTTATTATAATAATAATCATTAGCTTTACATTATCAGCAAATGCTGATGGTAGGTCGTTCAAGTATATTAGAAATAGTAGCGTTCCTAATTCTGATCCTTGTGGAACCCTACTCGTTACTCTCTCCCATTCCGAAATCTCATCCCATTACTGTTATTCTCGCCTTCTGTCATTCAGATAATCCCTGACCCACTTCAGCACGCTATTTTTAACTTTGCTTGTTCTTCCAATTTCTGGATTAATCTCTGATGTGGTACGTTGTCAAATGAGTATTTGCATTCCAAGAAGATGTAATCCGCCAAACCCTGTCTTGTTTTATCTGTGACTCTCAGAACACTAGCAATTTCGTAAGACAGGGATTTCTTTTATCCCCGAATCCGTGCTGGTTTTCTACAAATAAATTTCTCTCCAAGTGTTCCAATGTGCTCTTCTATGCAGTCTCCTCCAGAAGTTTTGGTAGCACGCCTGTTAGAGATACTGGTCTGTATTCAGTGCCTCTTGTCTGTCTCCCTTTTTAATATGTGGAACCGCATCTGCCTTTTTCCATTTTCTGCTAGTCTCAGTTTTTGGAGAGATTGGTTGAAGTTCTTTGCTACTGGAATACTGGTTCACGTAGTGGTTTAGCTGTCAGCACCCAAGGTGATTTGTTGTCCGGTCTAGTTAATTGTTACATCAAGCTCAGTTAGTACACCGATCACTTCTTTTGTCGTGTTGATGAAGAGGAGACATGTACAACACGTAGGGATCTTTGTTGTGGAGACGTTTCGCCCACCAGTGGCTTTATCAATTAATTACAGAGAATAATTACTGTAGACAATGGAAGTGAGGTAGTTTGTGATGATCAGTCTCTTAGCCTTAATAGGTGTTCAGTTCCTCAGCCTTGTTGAATGTAAAGTAGATGCCTGAAGATGGAAAGTTATATATTGGAGACAGGCGAGGTGAAGCAGTTGGGGACGGTGTCACAAGTGGGCAGAGCCCATTAGTGAAAGTAGGTCATGCCGGTTGGTTCAAGTGTTGAAAGTTGTAGTAGTTTCTGTACTGAATAATTTATTATCTTTAGATAATAAATGGTTCAGTACAGATAATAAATGGTTCAGTACAGATAATAAATGATTCAGTACAGATAATAAATGATTCAGTACAGATAAATGATTCAGTACAGATAATGATTCAGTACAGATAATAAATGATTCAGTACAGATAATAAATGATTCAGTACAGATAATAAATGATTCAGTACAGATAATAAATGATTCAGTACAGATAATAAATGATTCAGTACAGATAATAAATGTTAAGTTAGACACATATGCAACACTTGGGTATCTTTATTGAGGAAAACGTTTTGCCACACAGTGGCTTCATCAGTCCAATACAAAGTAGAAAGTTAAAAGGAGAGGAGGAGTTTGAGGTAATCAGTCCCTCGGCCTGAAGTCGATGTGTTCAGTCCATCAATCTATTTGCCCTATGCTGTACTTGCTTCAAGATTGATGCACTAAACACATCGACTCCAGGCCGAGGGACTGATTACCTCAAACTCCTCCTCTCCTTTAACTTTCTACTTGTATTGGACTGATGAAGCCACTGTGTGGCAAAACGTTTTCCTCAATAAAGATACCCAAGTGTTGCATATGTGTCTAACTTAACAACTTGTCGGTTCTTTGAACCATTCATCTACAGATAATAAATGAATCAGTACAGATAATAAATGATTCATTTATTATCTTTATATCTGTTTAGTTCTTTAATAATTTCTGTGACTGTCCTAGTAGCTTAATTGATTTGATATGCAGGAATTTACCGACCGAAAGCCGGTAACGGGTTACTATTCAATATTTCTGTGATTTGTGTTTGTTTTATTGACAATAACCCTCTTTTTTGTCTTGTTAGAGACCTAGACATCTTAAAAGCTGATCCTCTGCCAAATATTCGTTTCCTAATCATCACAGACACCTTGTGAAATCGGCCCTTATATGCAACGTTCCTAACTTGAGTCTTAATCCCAGCTTTGTTTCTGTTAATGCTTCCTTTTCCCAGTACATTGTCCAATATTCTCATCTTCAGAACTAGCCTGGCTTTCCTTGATTTGTCTGTCTCTCATCCTTTTCACCTAAACTGTCTTAGGTTTAAGTAAGTTGCGGAATGGTGTAAGCTCTGTGTATCATCTATACTAGTTACCTCTGAATGGTATCTTTAATTGATTGCTTGAATTATTTTTCTTACCTGGAGGGTGTTCTGGGGGTCAACGCCCCCCATGGACCGGTCCATGAGCAGGTTTTCGTTTATAAATAGAAAATGCCTCTTTGGACTTGGTTAAAAATTGTAACGCTTATGTACTGTAACCTGGAGAAGGTTCATGCAACAGTTGGCATATACAGTTGCATGACAGTTCCCAGACGGGATTTCGGTGCAGTAATTTGAAAAAGCCTTTTCTGATTGGTTTCAAAATGTCTACACTGATGTTGAAAAGAAATTGTGAAAACTGAAATATTGGTTATGTGATAATTTGTGAATGCCTCATCCGATCGGATTCAAACCTTTAACGCTAATCTATCCTACTTGTTAGAAATACTGCATTGTTATTGGACAATTTTACCACAAGCTCTCAGCTGTTCAGCCTGTTACCTCCTAAGAGACATGCAAATTCCAGTTTCTTAAAGCAAGAATTGGAGAGAATTCGAAACTGAAAAAAAATATATAATTGAGGAAAGAAACTGAGAAATATTGAAAACGCGTTTTTTATAGCTTTTTAAGAAGCTTCGTGAGTTTAGTGAGCTCTTAACTATGTATAACATTTTCGTACAGCTTTATTCCAGCGTCAGTCATATACTAAGGTAGAGTTGAAGCTTAAGGCACATGTGCAACACTTGGGTATCATTATTGTTCAAACGTATCGCCTACACAGTAGGCTTCTTCAGTCAGATACAAAGGGAGCAGTAGTAATGAAATAAAGATGATGTAATCAGTCCATCAACCTGAGGTGGTCAGTCCCTCAGCCTGGAGAAGAATTCAGCTCCATGGAGCTGAGGGACTGACCACCTCAAATACTTTTTCTCCAAGGTTGATGGACTGATTACATCATCTTTATTTTATTACTACTGCTCCCTTTGTATTTGACTGAAGAAGCCTACTATGTAGGCGATACGTTTCAACAAAAAAGATACCCAACTGTTGCACATGTGTCTTAATCTTCAACTTGTCGGTATTTTATACCATTTTCAACAAAACTGAGATGTAGTGATCTTCCCTCGAGGTTTTTATTCATATGTTTAGAATAAATTATCTAGCTGGCTTTAGATTTTCAACGCAGTGACTCACAACGAGGGTAAAATATTGAAATATTGACATGCGCAGGTGTTCTCTGGTCAGTATTGACATGCGCAGGTGTTCTCTGGTCAGTATTGACATGCGCAGGTGTTCTCTGGTCAGTATTGACATGCGCAGGTGTTCTCTGGTCAGTATTGACATGCGCAGGTGTTCTCTGGTCAGTATTGACATGCGCAGGTGTTCTCTGGTCAGTATTGACATGCGCAGGTGTTCTCTGGTCAGTACATATTTAATGGATTATTACTTATTATGGTTTATTGCGATGTGTTGATGAAGCCTCTTCTGGTCGACTTTAAATTTTCAACACTGGTTGATCCTCCTTAGATGAAGTAGGATACACCATTGAAGTGTGTAGGTGCCAAGTTGCTAATATTTTTAAATATTGAATGGCTTCAATATTTAATGGTTGATGGATCTTATGAAACAGAACTTACCTTTAGGGTTTATTCTGTGTAGGTGTAAATTTACGGATTTACTAGCCTAGTTAGAAAAAAAACTGAATTCATCTGAATGCATCTTCTGGTCAGCTTTAAACTTTCAGTGTTTGTGTTTTTTTTCCCTCAAAAGAAGCTTAGTATTTATTTTGGGCTGTGTAAGTTTAGCATTGTCAATATTATTAAATGAAATTTCTGTGCAATATTTAGAATATTCCTCTTCCGATTAGATTCAAACCTTTAGTGTTTGTGTATCTTCCTTAGAGAAAGATTTGGATTGATTTTGTAAATCGTCTTATTAGTTTCAATTTGATAACTTTTGAATGCTTCTTCGGATTGGTTTCAAACTGTCAACAGTGATATTTTAACTGCATTCAAACTTATGCTGCATATAGTACTGTTCACCTTGAGTGCATTGAGGTAGAGGGGGATGGGTCTATTGGACACAGGGCAGCGACCGAAACACATCTAGGTTATCCGGGTGTTACTATAGCAACGACTGAATCGTCAGTCACGGCAGTGTTTCTATAAACAGGTGCGCATGAGCACTAAGTTTAGAGTCCAAACTTAGTGCCTGGTTCCGTTTTCGTCCACCTGACCAGCAGGTTAGGTTAGGTAAGGTTTGTCAGGAAACAGGACGAGTGTTTCCTGACGCGGGTCTTAAGTCATATGATAACCCAGCAGCTAGAGGTTCTGGTCATCTGACCGAGGCCTTCCTCTGGTTTACCGGTCCACCTCCTTTAAAA
>WNWK01004792.1:57500-62500 GCA_009830355.1 Cherax destructor
TCTGATATCTTGTGTGGTCTGATATCTCAAGTCGTTTTCTCCTCTTAAAAGTTTGTGATTAAATAAACATTTTTGTTTTTCTTGCAAAGTGTAACTGGTCGCAACCATCGCCTGAATATCTCAAGACTAATGTATATATACATTTTTACCTCTTGATTAGAATCCATTTTACGTAAAATCCTTCGATTGCCCGAACATAAAATTTTTTGCTTATATTTACACGTCATAACCCCCTCCCTCATGCATCCTTGAAAACCTGACGCCTTAAATCCACTTAAAAAAAATCACATATTTAAATAGTGATATTAATATTAACTTTGACTTTTTTTTCTGTCCTGTAGATTCTGCATTAGTGATGATGTTTGTTATTGCAAATTTATGTGATACCATAGAGCTAAAAATATTAGTGAATTTTTTTTTTGCTGCTTCCTGGTATTTAAATACTTTTATCAGACTGTTTTTTACAATTTAAAGCTTTTTTTGGTACTAATATATTTTTTTTATACTGTAACATCTACGATTAGTTTTGTCTTTGACGTCAAGGCTGCCATATTTTGAATGCAGCCTCGTGGTCATGAGAATATACAAACTGTAATATACTTTTTAATTCCTGTGACTACCATATTCACTGCACTGTTGAACACTTATTTTGCAGACATTTTAACCAATTCAGAGATACTTTTTAAGACTATTTGAGCAGAAAATTATATATATATATATATATATATATATATATATATATATATATATATATATATATATATATATATATATATATATAGTGTGTAGAATTTTGTATTCAAAATTAAAATTATGTAGAATTTTACAGCTCTTCAATTTTAGTGTGGAATTGTATAGCTGCAAAGATTCTTTTTATATTAGACAGTAATAACCATGACCAGAATGGGTAGGGGAAGGAATGGGATAGAGCAGTGGAAAAGACATTTGAATAGGAGAGAGAGAGAGAGGTAAGAAAGGTTAGGTGATCGAGTACTTATGGTGGTTGGTTTTATAAGTGAATTTTATCATATTATGTTAGAAAAATAAATAAATTAATTTTACAATAATATTGTGTTGTTGTATTGCACGTTGTTAATGTTTCGGTATAAAAAATTATAAAAAAATAAAATTTATGATTTTTTTTCTTTCATTTCCAAATTTACATGACTAGAAATTTGCGAGTCAAGAATTTTGATGCTCGTCATTGTCTTTTTTAAACCAAAAATTTGCTGGGGGTGCCAAATTTTTAAAAAATTTCTTAATCTAAATAAATCATTCTAAAATTATAATTCAAACTGTGCTTTTTTTTCATGATGGAGGTTTTTTAATGAAGCTTATTACATTGCCACAATACAATTTTACAAGAGTTATTGTGTTCACACTAGCGTTGTTTAGTATTGCTAGTGATGAATTTGAAGGTAGACTTCAGTAAATATGAAGCGTTTGTTATGAACATAATGCTTAGTAAAACCCTGCTAAAAATATTTCTGCTAATATATTAAATATATAAATTTAACTCTCATTTCATTTAGTATATTGCTGTGAATATAAAAATAAAATTGTTTAATTTTTTTCATTAGTGTGTTGTGTACGATAAAATAAAAATTTTTGCTTCCTTATTAGATTTTCACATAGACATTTATTACGTTCAGATTATACACAGATGTGTATACACAGATGTGTATAATCGATGTAAAGGTAGTAAGAGGTTACTGTAATCCCATAGAAAATGGATTTAAGCATTCTTGACTGATGGAGAAGGGATTACACGCAGCCTAGTTGACCTTCCTGGTCAACCGGCTTTAAAACTCCCTTAGCCAACTAGTGAAGGACTTCGAATTCATGTTATTGATGTTGTCCTTCCATTCCTCTGATAAAATTTGATTACCCTTTCC
The DNA here is from genome assembly GCA_009830355.1 of Cherax destructor. NCBI lineage: Eukaryota > Metazoa > Arthropoda > Malacostraca > Decapoda > Parastacidae > Cherax > Cherax destructor. Next base: position 59,396 of record WNWK01004792.1, read on the forward strand.
TGAATGGCCCCTACGGATTTAACGCTTCCTCGTGAATATATTAATCTTTTTTTTTAGTGTTTTATTCCGTAGAAAAAGAGTAGTATAAATAATTTGAGTAGTATTACAGTCTTGTACTATGCCTGTCATTTATATTTTATTATTTACCCGTCGTTGGTACAACAGGGGTTACATGTAGTTGCTACAACAGAACATAACTTGTAACTACAACAGGAGATAACACTTAGGTCCCACAAACCAAAGATAACATGCGGTCCTACAACAAAAGATAACATGCAAGCCCTACCTTCAACAGAAGATAATAACACGTTACTACAGGAGATAACACGTAGGTCCTACAAGAGAAGATGGCATACAGTTGCTACTACATAGATAACACCTAGCTAGTAGCGCAGACAGTATTCCATAGTTCATAAAACACAAGATAACGTCTTCACAACTAACCCATCAATTGAAAATTAAATCTTACCGATGTTTCGTTTGATCTTGCACCATCACCAAGTGGCGAGTAAGAGGAATGGATTATTTTTGTTTATTTTGCTGCCTAATCGGTTAGTTTATTGTACACCTCATATCCATCGTGTGGACGGCAGCACAAGATCAGATGGACACGCAAAAAGCCGCCTGGGTACTAGGCCCCTGAGGTGAGAAAACCACAAGCCAGGCTTTTCATTCACTTTCTCCATCCACGGTGTTTTTGACGTAAGGTTTTTACATGTCACGCGTAGCCCTAGTAACCCGGAGGAGCGGCCATGTTGGACATACCAGATGCTAGCAAAACATTGCTAAATAGAAGAAAAAAGGTATAGTCTGAAGCTCCCAAGACCCTGAGAGAATCAGCTTTGAAGTTCCGAGGTGCTATTGATGTGGAGGACAGGGCGAGAGATATTACAGAAAACAAAAGCTAATCTTAGGCAAAGAGACATGCGAAATAATACTCATGTTAATGTGAAGCAACGTTTGTTAAAATTATATTCATGGGAACGTTAAACACGTAAGGGAGGGGTGGGTCATATAGCATCAGGGCAATGGTCAGTAATCAGTCTTGATGTAAGAAAGGTGTGAGTAAGTCTCGAGTTCTTAGATCAACATGGCTTCACCAGTATCAAGACAATCTGAGGCTTCACAGTGACGTGTTGATGCTGTATAAAGCCTGGGGCTTCACAGTGACGTGTTGATGCTATATAAAGCCTGGGGCTTCACAGTGACGTGTTGATGCTATATAAAGCCTGGGGCTTCACAGTGACGTGTTGATGCTATATAAAGCCTGAGGCTTCACAGTGACGTGTTGAGGCTGTATAAAGCCTGGGGCTTCAGTGACGTGTTGATGCTATATAAAGCCTGGGGCTTCACAGTGACGTGTTGATGCTATATAAAGCCTGGGGCTTCACAGTGACTTACATAAACCTAAATAAAAATTGGTGTCTCCAGCATGGTCGACTTCTGGTTTGTTGATTTCACCTGAAAATACACTATACACATAAATATAACATATAGCAGATACAACACACTAATATATAATTAAACAGACAGTAATATATATATAATATATATATATATATATATATATATATATATATATATATATATATATATATATATATATATATATATATATGTGTGTGTGTGTGTGTGTAAGGTTAACTAGAAGATAACATATATATATATATATATATATATATATATATATATATATATATATATATATAATCAAGAAACAGTATCATGCAGATGTTTCAACACATATTAAGCATGCACACATCATCCTCGTTATGATAATTAGCTGTTACTAATTTAAATCATCCTTCTGTTGCCTTAAACAATTTTACTTGCATCTGTAACCTAAAATTCCTGTGATACTTAATATATTTTGTAACTTTTCAATATTATGGTTAAATATCCACTTTATCATCAGTAATATGGACAGAATATTATAGTATTTATTCTTGACCTGTGTTGGTGCAGCACCTTCTTCATTGATACTTGTGAGTCGTGTGTGTATAGAGATTTGTTTGAGACAGTAGGACAGGAATTATAACAGGTCGACAGGTACTGTGCTACCTCTGAGAGTCACAGCCATAGTTATTAGACAGGTACTGTGCTTTCTCTCTCATTTTCTTGGCAGTAGTAAAGTGAATAACTCCTTAAGTGCAGTACTGGACTGATCACAAAAGCTTGATATATAGTTTTGTATTTCTTCAAGTAAAAAAAAGGAACAAGAGTTGCTATATGTCTCTCTGTCTCTGTCTCTCTCTGTCTCTCTCTCTCTCTCTCTCTCTCTCTCTCTCTCTCTCTCTCTCTCTCTCTCTCTCTCCACACTTAAACTTCAGAGCGATCATATTTTTTTTGGTATTTTTGCAACCAGTAAAAGCTTAGTTACTTTGCATAACTCATCGTTTTCCATCGCCATCATTATTCAACCATACAACCCATAACATTATCACCCACAATACTATCACCAGTAACACTATCACCCATAACACTATCACCCATAACACTATCATCCATAACACTATCATCCATAACACTATCACCCGTAACACTATCACCCGTAACACTATCACCCATAACACTATCACCCATAACACTATCACCCATAACACTATCACCCATAACACTATCACCCATAACACTATCACCCATAACACTATCACCCATAACACTATCATCCATAACACTATCACCAGTAACACTATCACACTATCATCCAGTAACACTATCATCCATAACACATAATCATTCACCAGTAACACTATCACACGTAACACTATCACCCGTAACACTATCATCCATAACACTATCATCCATAACACTATCATCCATAACACTATCATCCATAACACTATCATCCATAACACTATCACCATAACACTATCACCAGTAACACTATCACCAGTAACACTATCACCAGTAACACTATCACCAGTAACACTATCACCAGTAACACTATCACCAGTAACACTATCACCAGTAACACTATCACCAGTAACACTATCACCAGTAACACTATCACCCGTAACACTATCACCCGTAACACTATCACCCATAACACTATCACCCATAACACTATCATCCATAACACTATCACCCATAACACTATCACCC
>WNWK01004792.1:67500-127500 GCA_009830355.1 Cherax destructor
GAGCTGTGATGCTGCCTCTGCCATACATATATCTGAAGCCATGCTAAGTTTTTCTTCGAGTTCTGGAAGGGATAGTTTGAGCACAGTGTAGGTAGGTAGTTCTTTCTCACATGACTTACATCGGCAAGTTAGCAGCATTTACCTGTTTTTCTTGGGACCTTCAGTTTTGTAACCTGATTTGCTCATTTCTGCCATAACCGCTACTATGGCTGTAGTAATAGAAACAGTTGCCTTCGTTCATGTACGAAGTCTTAGCCACAGGCAGGTCACCTCCTGTAGGCAAGCTGAAACCGTCGTTGGTTGCCGCATCTCGCTGATGTTTGCTGGATAATTCTGGAAGTTATACTGAAACACTTCTCTGAATTGCCTACTGAAATAGAGATGTTTGTGACTCAAATGGCTTCAGGATCATGTCTAAGCTGGAGAGAAGCAACAATTTGGTGACAGAAATTTACGTAGTACTTATGCCTTCGATATTAAACGTCAACTAAGGAAAAAGTAACTAACGAAGAATAATTTGGCACATTTGTAACTTTTAGCTGTCGGCATCACACAGCACGCACTGTGAGGCGCACTCAGAAAAATACAGCAGCCACATTTCTGGCTTTCTAACTTTATGAATCCTGTGAAGTGTGTTTTGTGTCAGTGTTGAAGCGTTAGTGGAGCCTCAGATGTAAACATTGATGTGACTCCACTGAAAGATATGCTTGCTAATGTTGAAGTTGGTGCATTTTCTCAGTACGTACCACCAGATTATCTCTGGTTAATGTGTTGTGTTGTTCTAAATGTAATGTTCTTGTCTAGTACTACCTATATCTGTGAACAGAGTTCTTCTTCTTGTAAACATGAACAAGTCAAGACTTTGTTCAAAACCTCCTGAGAGAAGCTTTACCCCAGATGAGCAGTCACTCCCAGCATGAATGCAGTGATCAGTCTAAGAGGAGCCAGGTACCAACAAGTACCAGTAAGAGAGATTTCTTACACACTACTATAAACGGGTTTAATGCAGAAAAACTTCTAAATGTAAACCTTGCACTTTTTTGTAATCTAAAATCACGGCAGTCGTAAATTATTGTATTTTTTTTTTAACAGTGTTGATGTATAACGAATAAACCTCACCAAGTGATGATAGAATTAATAAAATCAAGTCTTGCTGGAGATGGTTTGATCGTCCCCATGGCTCGCCCTTCAACCCTCCATCCTGGAATTTTTATTTACATCAAATTTGGCCCGATAGAGAACCTGAGTTTGGCACCCGTGTCTTAAAGCATAGCAACGTTGTAGTGACTACAAGCTTGTTGATGTGACCTCACTACTGTAGTGACCACAAGCAGCTTGTTGAAGTGACTACACTACTGTAGTGATATCAAGCTAATTGAGGTGACTCCACTACTGTAGTGATATCAAGCTAGTTGAGGTTACTCCACTACTGTAGTGATATCAAGCTAGTTGAGGTGACTCCACTACTGTAGTGATATCAAGCTAGTTGAGGTGACTCCACTACTGTAGTGATATCAAGCTAGTTGAGGTGACTCCACTACTGTAGTGATATCAAGCTAGTTGAGGTGACTCCACTACTGTAGTGATATCAAGCTAGTTGAGGTGACTCCACTACTGTAGTGATATCAAGCTAGTTGAGGTGACTCCACTACTGTAGTGATATCAAGCTAGTTGAGGTGACTCCACTACTGTAGTGATATCAAGCTAATTGAGGTGACTCCACTACTGTAGTGATATCAAGCTAGTTGAGGTGACTCCACTACTGTAGTGATATCAAGCTAATTGAGGTGACTCCACTACTGTAGTGATATCAAGCTAATGAGGTGACTCCACTACTGTAGTGATATCAAGCTAATTGAGGTGACTCCACTACTGTAGTGATATCAAGCTAATTGAGGTGACTCCACTACTGTAGTGATATCAAGCTAATTGAGGTGACTCCACTACTGTAGTGATATCAAGCTAATTGAGGTGACTCCACTACTGTAGTGATATCAAGCTAATTGAGGTGACTCCACTACTGTAGTGACCTCAAGCTTGAGATGACTCAGTTACTGTGATAACTACAAGGTTGATGAAAGCACTGCATGGTGTGCATGTGTTTGCGCACACGCATGCCTGCATATATTGTGCGTGTAGTCGTGTATGCGAGTGTACGTATAAGCATATTTGCATTTAGGTGATCTTCAGTGCATGCGTTCTCAGCAATGAGCTAAAAGTTAGTGAAATGTGGTGTTCGATCCCCTTAGAGTTATGTGATGTTTGGTCCCCCCCATTAGACTCTAACATAACTCTAAGGCGTTATGTGGTGTTTGATCCCTTTAGAGTTATGTGATGTTTGATCCCCTTAAAGTTATGTGGTGTTTGATCCCCTTAGACTAAGAGTTAAGTGGTGTTAAATCCCTTTAGAATTATGAGTGGAAACTGAAGTGCTTGTAAAGATGCTAAAATTATATGATTTTGTAATGTGGACTTAAGTTCATCTCTGTTATTATTATTACACTAATTTACCTTAAAGTCCGTCTTCAAGAGAAATTAGATAGCTTTAAACAAATCCTCTAATTACCGTAGTATCTCCTTCAGTTTACATATATTTTTTGTCACAGGTGTTTGTACAAAATCTGTATTTTCTTCCCGGTTTATACTGTATCTTATGTTAAAAATATTGTAGTATTTTTTTCTCTCCAATGAAGTATGTAGTACCTCTTAAAACTGTCAGTTAAATGAACATTTAGATAATTAGATGCACGTGACTTCACGTGACTTCATTAAATCACGTGATTTCAATAAATCTGCTCTGCTAACACTACCTTCCTTCAGTAATGTAATGTATTAAATTTACTGAAACTGATAATTTTTCAGATAACGAACCATTTACTAGAATATATATATATATATATATATATATATATATATATATATATATATATATATATATATATATATATATATATACACATATATATATATATATATGTCGTGCCGAATAGGTAAAATTGGTCAATTAGCAAGAACTCATTTAAAATTCAGTCCTTTCTAAAATTTTCTCTTATACTTTTAAAAATATATTTTATTCATTTATGTTAATGTAAAAATTAATAATTTTGTACCAAAAGAACCTTAGAAACTAAGCTAACCATATTATAACAAGAACAATTTAATTTAGCCTAATGCAAATATATTTTAGATAAGTTTACAACAATTTAATAATAAACAAACACAATGAAATATATACTTATCGTTATGTTCAGAATGATTTTTGCGAAATTATTGCATACACAAATTTTATCTTGCCTTATTCGGCAAGAAGAGCGTTGCTATTTAAGCCAAAATAGCACATTTTACCTATTCGGTACGACATATATATATGTAGGGCTTGTATCCTTTTGGGACTAGTTAAGTGAAGGTATATTTCTTAGATAACTAGGAATAGTTACTACTAATGTCCAATGTCACTTTTTCCATTTCTGTGTTGAATAAATGTGTGAGCAAATGTGCGTACGAGAGGCAGTAGGATCATGCTGAGTGCCACGTGTAGTAAAGTGTGTGTGAGTGCGTACGAGAGGCAGTAGGATCATGCTGAGTGCCACGTTGTAGTAAAGTGTGTGTGAGTGCGTACGAGAGGCAGTATGAGCATGCTGAGTGCCACGTTGTAGTAAAGTGTGTGTGTGTTCAGCGTATGACTGAAAAAGATGATAGAGTATATGTGTAGTATTTAACTAGAGCATTCTGCTAGGAGAGGAGAAACTGATATGTCTAATTTAGTGTTTGCTAGAGTGAAAGTAAAAGGAATACAAGGAGAATGGTGGAAGCAAGTGAAAGGGATATGGGGTGAATTATGTTACCTTATGTGAGAAAAAGTGTTGTGTAGATGGTGACATGGGGATTTACTTATAGTTGTGTAGTGTGAGCAGATGTTTGTGTTCACGTGAAGGTAATAGCATTGAGGCAATTAAAGAAGGGTAATAGCAGCAGGAAAATGGTGGTAATGGAAAAAGTTGACATATGAAGTTTTTTTGGGAGCAAAGGCAGGATAATACAGGAAAACAGAATATATGGAATAGATATAGATAAATAAAAAAGAGTGACGAATGAGCACAAAATAAGAGGTAATGTAAGAATCGTATTAGCAGAAAAGTTGGCTAAGAATGATAAACAATTTTGAGTAGAAATAAATGACACAATCCATGGGAAGCACACGAACTCATCTATCAAGAATGACAGTGGTGAAAATCTCAGTAAAGGAATAAAGATATTAAAGAGATGAAGAGAAAACATCATGTGCATAATATAGTGGATGAAATGGAGGCCAAGAACGTGTATTTGGGGGGCAGGAATTTATTAGAACGAGGGAAGAACGGGAAGTAAGAATGAAGGAAATGCGTGAGGCGGTAAGGTGAAAGTAAACAAACAGCTGTTAATGGGATTAAGACTGAAATACTGGAAGCAGGAGGCTATAAAAGGGTGGAATGGTTGGTCCATTTGTTCAGTGTATGATGGAAGGCAGTGAGGTACCCACGGGTTGAAAGAGAGAATGCTAAATATAATAATTATGGGAGAAGGAATGTGTTGAGTACACCAGCAGGGAAAGTGGAGGGCAGAACTGTAACTGAAATGTGATGGGAAAGAGAACGTAAAATTACAGAATACAATTACAAAATAAAATTACAGACAAGTAATGCTGTATATAAGATTAATGCATGGTGTGAATATTATGCAGTGTGTGGAGTGTATAATATACAATGTGTGGCGTGAATATTATGCAGAAATTAGAAAATTAAAGCAGTTAGAAGATGAAAAATATAATTCTAAGAGGAGGGAGAAGGCAGTTATGGTTGTATTATGCGAGAAAGTTGGAGCAAGATGAGGCGGTGTGTAACCTGCGGTGAATGGAATGACGTGTTGGGGCCCTTGTGAAAAAGGAATGGAAGGAGGATGTGAAGGTATTGTGAGGCAGGGGCTTGGGCACTCTGCAGGCGTAAGTGAGCGTCTTAGGTCGTAGTGAGTTTTGTTTATACCCCTAGTACGCTGTTCGTGTTTTTTTTGTATTTTTAATTCTTTCATTAAAGTCAAAAATAGCAAGAGAAGCAGTCTAGAGTAAGTCATCAAGGTTGTTAGAGAGAGAGAGAGAGAGAGAGAGAGAGAGAGAGAGAGAGAGAGAGAGAGAGAGAGAGAGAGAGAGAGAGAGAGAGAGAGAGAACGCCAACTCCTGACACTGTTCAAGTGGAGGCTACCAAGCAGGCACAAAATGCCCCTACATTTATTCGGAAAATAAAATTCTTAAAGGAGCCTCCTCAAACTGCGTTACTATCGACGGCTGGCGGCGTAAGTATGATCAGTGTTACAAGGGAGACACTGAGGAGAGATCGAACCGATAATCCGTTCATGAAGAGCGAAACGTTCTCATATTAAACATACACACTGCTCCAAGTTTATTTGTGTTCCTCGTTAAGTGTGGTGGCACTGCCTTCCAGCCGTCGGCTCATCAACATGTCACAAAAGTTTGTTACGCTGCTCACACCGCACCGCTGGGCTACACACAACTCATCAGTGTAAGCCAGACATATTGTATAACCAAGTTTTAAACAAACACGATTATTTGCGTGTGAGGGAATACACTGGGCTCTGACCCCTGGGAGGCGAGAACTATTACCATCCTGGACTATTATTTTCAAACCGCCCGATGATCTTTATTGGTGACAAACTACGACATTAATTTATCACTTTTTTTTTTTTGGCCCTGGCGATTGATATAGTCTCGTTGTCTTAAGACACCAAAAATTGGCAGTCCTTTTTCTTATTTTTGTTTACCTTGACTAAAGGTCGGTCTTTCTCGAAAGTTTCTTTTACCCCTTAAGTGGAACCTTGAGTGACTGTGTCTACTTTAAAGATACTAGGATTTCTGCCTTTATATTAGCCAGGATGACTAGTTTTGAACAGTTTTCTTGTTGTCTTTCATTCTGATGGAGAATTGAAAATTCAGAGGAAGACTCAAGTCTGCTTGTTATTATTTCACTGTTGGATTTTTACACGGCAATCAGATGTTTGGATTATTTTGCACTCAGTGGATGCCACACTTCTTTGTCGTCTCTTCTCTCAATTTTTCATCTCTTGCCTTTGTCTCCTATTTCCTACCTTCACTCCTCAAGGCTCAGGAGTTGCACTATGACTTGAGGTCATTCTAAAGTGAACACGTTTTACCCAACTTCATTCTAGTTACCGCCAGTGCGCATACAGCCTCGCCCTTTTTGACACTTGAAGCCGTCTCATGCTGCTAGAACAAACTTCAATATTGAAACCTGAAAATAATTAATCATTCTTCTGTAGCAGATCTCCTATATATAGTTTTATTGAACGCTCTCACACTGTTGACGATTAGCAGTCTTGGTTCCTCTCTTTGAATCTTGGATAAGACACTTTTGTCAAACCAAGTTGGCATTTTTATTACATATTCATGGGGAAGAGCTAAAACCGTAGGGAAGGTGGGGGGAATCATGCACTTTCCTGGGGAACGGGAGGGAATTAGGTTTGATCCAAGGACTGGGAGGGTAGCTGCAGTTTCTTGGATCAAGGATGTTTAACCAACATTCTTTGTGCTATATTAGATAGCTCGCTCAGGAGCTGTTTCCTTGCTTGCTTTCACTGAAGGATGGAAATCCAGAAAAAGGTTAAGCTATTTGATTTACACATTTGTTTTACACACACACACACACACACACACACACACACACACACACACACACACACACACACACACACACACACACACAGTAATTTTTCCAGCATTCTCGTTTTCCGGAGAACTCCCAAATCTTCATGGAGACTCGGCATAGTGTTTGCAGAAATGGAAGAATCAGAGCATAGTACTTGACCTCAGGTGAAGCCATCAATCGCGGTTCTGTTTCAGAGTCGAGACTCACAGGAGCAATGAGTGCGGTATTCTTAGTAAGGAAACCAGAGTATCAGCCCTTGTGATTAGAACGCGGAGTATCTGCCCTTGTGATTAGAAACCAGAGTAGCAGACCTTGTCATCAGAAACCAAAGTAGCAGACCTTGTCATCAGAAAGAAGAGTAGCATCCTTTGTGATCAGAAATCACTGGAGATTTGAGGGACTGAGAAAGTTGGACAAAGGAGACAACATAGCATGTGCAGTTATGTCTAGATAGATCAAGGTTATAGTGGCACTGGTACATAACTTCCCATGCATCACTAGACAACCAAGCATGATTAAAGTACAGGAAACAACAGTGGAGACAAAACAAGATCATTCATTAAATTACTGGTAGTAAAGAGATTACAGTCACAAGAAAATTGACCAGAACGACGAGAGATACAGAGAACCAAAGTAACGTACGCTGCAGTGATGTTTACCCTCAAGGGAGACTCCTTGACGTTGGATCTGTGCTCAAATTCCTTGAATTGAGCCTGAATGCCTTCCACACCCTTCCCCCACAGGCGCTATGTAATTCCTACTGGTTTAGCGCTCCCCATGATGATAATAGTAATACAATGATCCGTGTGTTAACAAGGCAATGAAACCACAAGAGTGAGAGGGGAAGATGAGCCGGCAAGACTAGGTCTGGTTTTCACCATAAATATAACAGGTCATACATGAGATTAACCTCCGGCTACCAGCGATCATGCAGTAGAAACTCCTGAGGGTAATGAGGAGTTGCAAGAAGAAATGGGAATGACCCAGAAGGTCCTTAAATATAGGAGCCTCATACATGACTACAGTTTCATGTTAATACCCCCAGAGAACCTCGTATCTTGGAGAGTGTACTCTCCATGACACTCTCCCGAGAGTACACTCTCGGGAGATTGTACTCCCGGGAGAGTGCGGGGGAGTGTGCTCTCGGGGTAGTGTGCTCTCGGGGTAGTGTGCTCTCGGGGAGTGTACTCTCGGGGGAGTGTATTCTCGTGGGAGTGTACTCTCGGGAGAGTGTACTCTCCATGACACTCCCGAGAGTACACTCTCGGGAGATTGTACTCCCGGGAGAGTGCGGGGGAGTGTGCTCTCCGGGGAGTGTACTCTCGGGGGAGTGTACTCTCGGGGGAGTGTACTCTCGGGGGAGTGTACTCTCGGGAGAGTGTACTCTCGGGAGAGTGTACTCTCGGGAGAGTGTACTCTCGGGAGAGTGTACTCTCGTGGGAGTGTACTCTCGTGGGAGTGTACTCTCGTGGGAGTGTACTCGTGAGAGTACTCGTGGGAGTGTACTCTCGTGGGAGTGTACTTTCGGGAGAGTGTACTCTCGGGAGAGTACTCTCGGGAGAGTGTACTCTCGGGAGAGTGTACTCTCGGGAGAGTGTACTCTCGTGGGAGTGTACTCTCGTGAGTGTACTCTCGGGAGTGTGTGCTCTCGGGGGAGTGTACTCTCGGGGGAGTGTACTCTCGGGGGAGTGTACTCTCGGGGGAGTGTACTCTCGGGGGAGTGTACTCTCGGGGGAGTGTACTCTCGGGGGAGTGTATCTCGGGATACTGGAGTGTACTCTCGGGAGAGTGTACTCTCGGGATGTACTCGGAGAGTGTACTCCGGGAGAGTGTACTCTCGGGAGAGAGTACTCTCGGGAGAGTGTACTCTTGGGAGAGAGTACTCTCGGGGAGAGTACTCTCGGGAGAGAGTACTCTCGGGAGAGAGTACTCTCGGGAGTACTCTCGGGAGAGTGTACTCTCGGGAGAGTGTACTCTCGGGAGAGAATACTCTCGGGGGAGTGTACTCTCGGGAGAGTGTACTCTCGGGAGAGAGTACTCTCGGGAGTGTACTCTTGGGAGAGTGTACTCTCGGGAGAGAGTACTCTCGGGAGAGAATACTCTCGGGAGAGAACACTCTCGGGGGAGTGTACTCTCGGGAGAGTGTACTCTCGGGAGAGAGTACTCTCGGGAGAGTGTACTCTCGGGAGAGAGTACTCTCGGGAAAGTGTACTCTCGGGAGTGAGTACTCTCAGGAGAGTGTACTCTCGGGAGAGTGTACTCTCAGGAGAGTGTACTCTCAGGAGAGTGTACTCTCAGGAGAGTGTACTCTCGGGAAAGTGTACTCTTGGGAGTGAGTACTCTCGGGGAGTGTACTCTCGGGGAGTGTACTCTCGGGGAGTGTACTCTCGGGAGAGTGTACTCTCGGGAGAGAGGAGAGTACTCTCGGGAGAGTGTACTCTCGGGAGAGAGTACTCTCGGGAAAGTGTAGTCTTGGGAGTGAGTACTCTCGGGAAAGTGTACTCTCGGGGAGTGTACTCTCGGGGATCTTGACGGAGTGGTTAAGGAAACCAAGAGTCCAAGAACGGACAATTTTCAGAGCATCAGAATGTCTGAGGCGACGACCCTGACGTACAGGTCATCAAATTCTCACATCTAGGAAGGTGCCTTGGTGCTGCTGACGTGCTCTTGATCCAGGGAGGCAGACGAATCCTACCCTTCATCGGATCGAACCTTCTTGCTTTCCATTTCCATCCGCGGTATAACCCACCGGGTTTAGCATTTCCTTATGAGAATAATGATGCAGTAATAATTAATAATAATAAATAGTAATAATATATAAATAAAATAATAACAGTAATATATATAATTAGTAATTATTATTATTATTATAGAAATTACAAAAGTGGAAATGCGCCATAATAGACTTACTGACGGGAAAGAAAGTCATGATAGAGTAATTAAAGCCGGGTGAGGAGGAAATTAGTGAGGAATTAAAGGGATAAAAGGAAGATAATTCACATTGATTACAGCTGAGAGAGACGCGCGCCCCTTGAAGCTGGCCCCTGACTCTATTATAACCACGGGCTCTTCATCCACGTAACTGCAACTCAAATGTGATTACTTCCCATTCCTTCTATACGGGTTTTAGCGCTTCCCCATAATAATATTGAAATTATTAATATTATTATTATTCTACCAACACTGGTGCCAGTGTAAAGGGTGTGGACAAGTGTAACGCCAGTTTTGCATAATGACCTGCCAGTAAAACCATCGGGGAGGGTGCCTTGATGCAGCTCTTGATCCAGGGAGCCAGTCTCTTAACCCTCGAATCAATCCTGATTACCTCAGGTTTCCCAGGTTCTGTATGAGCCATATTGCCTTTACAGCTACACAAAATTAAATTCATATATATATATATATATATATATATATATATATATATATATATATATATATATTTAATATATATATATATATATATATATATATATATATATATATATATATATATATATATATATATATATATATATATATATATATATATATATATATATATATATATATATATATATATATATATATATATATATATATTATATATATATATATATATATATATATATATATATATATATATATACTATATATATATATATATATATATATATATATATATATTTATATTTATATATAACAAGTTTCTATCGACAAGTACCTTTGACTCTTGGTAACTATCAGAGTTACGTGCAGTTATGTATTTTTCTTACAAACAATGATTGCATGTTGCACAAGTATTGAGCATCGCAGTGTAAGTGGACTCTGCACAGTGCTTACACGATCACTTCACTTAGGACTGTGACCACTTGCACTTAGCACTGTTTACACTTGAGACATGTGTTACGTTTATGTCTAAAGTTGTGTTTACAGTAGCTTTAGAGATTCAAAGATGTTAATGTAGTAAAAAAGGATCATAATTTTACCGGAAATTATATGAATCTTGTAAAATGCAGTTGAATGAAACACATTGCAGTACTTGTGAGTCTTTATTACCGAAACGTTTTGTCTGCACCGCAGGCTTCTTCAGACAGATTTTTTTTTTTCAACGAGTCGGCCGCCTCCCACCGAGGCAGGGTGACCCAAAACGAAAGAAAATCCCCAAAAAGAAAATACTTTCATCATCATTCAACACTTTCACCTCACTCATACATAATCACTGTATTTGCAGAGGTGCTCAGATACGACAGTATTATTTCAGACAGACACGGGCGAATATTAAACTAGAGAGTAAATGGAATTTTAAGAAGGTGGATTGAGGTGGAACGACCACCTGCCAAGGCTCAAAATTACCTCCACGATCTCCTGTGTCATACTCACTTATATTTGACTAAAGAATTCTACTATGCAGGCGAAACGTTTCGGCAGTATAGATACTCAGGAGCTGTAAATGTCTTATTCGTCAACTAACTTGTTATTGTATACAGTCGACAATAAAGGTGATAAGGATATTTTAAACGTCACCAGAGTCAGTATAAGGTGTTAGTTAATCTCCCCCTCTCTCTCTCTCTCTCTCTCTCTCTCTCCCTCCTCTCCCTCTCTCCTCTCTCTCCCTCTCTCTCTCCCTCTCTCTCTCCTCTCTCTCTCCCTCTCTCTCCCCTCTCTCTCCCTCTCTCTCTCCCTCTCTCTCTCCCTCTCTCTCTCCCCTCTCTCTCCCTCTCTCTCTCTCTCTCTCTCTCTCTCTCTCTCTCTCTCTCTCTCTCTCTCTCCTCTCTCTCTCTCTCTCTTTCTTTCTCTCTTACAAATGCACTTTAAAAATGATCAGTAAATAGTCCATGGCTGATAGTCTAGTAAGTCACAGAAATGAGACTGCAGTAAATATGTACTGTACATAGTTAAAAAGCAAAAGTCGACCAGCTATGTATGATATGCCTTGTCATATATATATATATATATATATATATATATATATATATATATATATATATATATATATATATATATATATAATATGAAGAGTGAGAGAATGAAGAATAGAACCAGGTGTGGAGGTCATTATACTTTAATACATTTCTACCTATATAGCCAGGTGTTTTAGAGAGCATTCTAGGTAGGTATAGGGTGCAGGTTTGTAGGTAGGTGTGCTAAGGTTACACAGTGATGTGTACAGCCGGGGGGGGAGGGGGTGTGTACCACTACTCCCTGCTTGACTTGTTTCGTCTTTATCTTTATCTTAGCGGATCAACTCTTGGAGTGAGCCCCTCGTGAGTAAAGCTCTTCCTCAGCCTTTTTTTAATAAATTAACCTGCATTCTTCATACCTTATTTACACATTAAGGTGCATTTAAATCCCCCTTAACCCCACCCCTCTCCTAACCCCTCCCTTCCAATATAATTGGTTACCCTTACGTATCTTTCCTGCATATGATTAATGGTATACAGTCAGTTCCTCTAACTTCTCCACACTCAGCTCCTTCAATCCCAACTCTCGAAGACTCGGGACTTAATATTAGACTGTAAGATGTATATTCCACTATACTAGATTGTCCACATTTCATATAATTTCGTATTTTTTTTTCACATTGTGTTCTTAGCATTGGGCTTTCCCTCACTGTAGTTTGCATCATGTTTTGGTGTGGTATTGTTTATGGCTCCTCACCCACCTTCTCTCTCCTCTCTTTCTCTACTTTCTCCTCTCTACTCTACTAATTCCTTCCTTTATCGATCTTCTCTTACTTTATTTAATATAAATTCTTTGTATGTTTTTATTAAAGTTTCCTAATGTTTTATTACTGTATATATGTATATATATATATTATATATATATATATATATATATATATATATATATATATATATATATATATATATATATAATGTGCCTAATAGGTAAAACTGGTCAATTAGCAAGAACTCATTTAAAATTAAGTTCTTTCTAAAAGTTTCTCTTATACGTTTAAAGATATATTTTTTTCATTAATGTTAATGTAAAAAAATAATTTTGCACCAAAAGAATCTTACGAAACTTACCTAACCTTATTATAACAAGCACAATTTAATTTAGCCTAACCCAACTAAATATATTTTAGATACGTTTACAATAATTTAATAAACAAACACAATGAAATATATTTTTTTCGTTAGGTTCAGAATGATATTTGCGAAATTATTGCATACACAAATTTTCGCTTGTCTTATATGGCAAGAAGAACGTTGCTATTTAAGCCAAAATCGCAAGTTTTACCTAATCGGCACGACATATATATATATATATATATATATATATATATATATATATATATGCTTATTTTATTTTGTCTCAGGAATGTAATCCAGTTCCCATTAACATTTATTTATAATTCTAAATCAATAATCCTAAAGGCTTTGTCCACATATTTAAAATAGCATTTAAGAAGCTTTATGAAGGTTTGGAAGGTTATAAATTATTGAGTAACCTGAATGAATGTTTGTTGAGGTGTCAGTCATCTGTCAGTCACATCTGATCCTGCTTTTGTCTTCTACTGCATATTTTTGGAGAATGTTTCTTACGTCCAGGTGTGTGTGTGTGTGTGTGTGTGTGATGCTGTGTGTGTGTGTGTGATGCTGTGTGTGTGTGTGTGTGTGTGATGCTGTGTGTGTGTGATGCTCTGTTAGTTAGTGTGTGTGTACTCACCTAGTTGTGGTTGCAGGGGTCGAGTCATAGCTAATGGCCCCGCCTCTTCACTGGCCGCTACTAGGTCACTCTCCCTGCGCGCGTGTGTGTATGAGTGAGTGTGTGTGTATGTGATGCTGTGGGTATGTGTGTGTGATGCTGTGTGTATGTACTCACCTAATTGTACTCACCTAATTGTGGTTGCAAGGGTCGAGACTCAGCTCCTGGCCCCGCCTCTTCGCTGTCCGCTACTCGGTCTCTGCTCTCCCTGCTCCATGAGCTTTATCATACCTTGTCTTAAAACTATGTATGGTTCCTGCCTCCACTATATCTTTCTCTAGACTATTCCACTTCCTGACTACTCTGTGGCTGAAGAAATGCTTCCTAACATCCCTTTGACTCATCTGAGTCTTCAGCTTCCAGTTGTGTCCCCTTGTTTCTGTGTTCCCTCTCTGGAACATCCTGTCACTGTCTACGTGTGTGTGTGTGTGTGTGTGTGTGTGTGTGTGTGTGTGTGTGTGTTACGACAATGATTGACAGTAGTGCCGTTGTGTTATTTCATTTACTGGTATTTCTTTATCTTCCTTGGATCAAACCTAATTACCCCCTATTCCCCATGCATTGTATAACCCAGGAAGGAATACTACCCCCCCCCCAATCCCCCAAATGATGTTAATAATAATAATTCCTTAGCATGCGTCATCATGTGTATGATAACTTTGTTTTGTATGTGCATGACCCGTCAAACGTGTGCCTTGATGCTGTTGAAGGGCTCTTGATCCAAAGAAGAAGAGCTCTTCTCTCTTGGATCAAACCTGATTACTGGATGTTACCATTACAGGCTGAATCCTTCCCCAGGAATATGTTATATGTACATAGATATGTCTGCATGATATATTGTCTGCATGATATATTGTTTGTATGATATATTGTCTGCATGATATATTGTGTGATATATTGTCTGCATGGTATATTGTGTCATATTATCTTCATGACATTGTATGGTATATTGTCTGCATGATATATTGTTTGTATGATGTATTGTCTGCATGATATATTGTGTCATATTGGCTGCATGATATTGTATGGTATATTATCTGCATGATATATTGTTTGTATATATTGTCTGCATAATATATTGTTTGTATGATGTATTTATGGCAGTGTATGGCATATTGTCTGCATGATATATTGCTTATATGGTACACTGTCTGCTTGACATATTATATGCATGATATATTGTATGCATGATATATTGTATGCATGATATAATGTATGCGTGATATACTGTATGCGTGATATACTGTATGCGTGATGTATGTATATATTGTATGCATATATTATATGCATGATACATTGTCTGCATGATACATTGTCTGCATGATATATTGCCTGCATGATATATTGCCTGCATGATATATTGCATGATATAGTGCCTGCATGATATATTGCATGCATGGTACATTGTCTGCATGATACATTGTCTGCATGATGCATTGTGTGCATGAAATATTGCATGCATGGTACATTGTCTGCATGATGCATTGTCTGCATGATGCATTGTCTGCATGATACATTGTCTGCATATATTGCATGCATGATACATTGTCTGCATGATACATTGCATGATATATTGCATGCATGATACATTGTCTGTATATATTGCATGCATGGTACATTGTCTGCATGATACATTGCATGATACATTGTCTGCATGATATATTGCACACATGATATATTGTCGGCATGATACATTGTCAGCATGATATATTGCATGCATGGTACATTGCATGATACATTGTCTGCATGATACATTGTCTGCATGATACATTGTCTGCATGATATATTGTCTGCATGGTACATTGTCTGCATGATACATTGTCTGCATGATATATTGTCTGCATGGTACATTGTCTGCATGATGCATTGTCTGCATGATACATTGTATGCATGATATATTGCATGCATGATACATTGAATGATATATTGCATGCATGATACATTGTCTGCATGATATATTACATGCATGATACATTGCATGATATATTACATGCATGGTACATTGTCTGCATGATATATTGCATGCATAGTACATTGCATGGTACATTGTCTGCATGATACATTGTCAGCATGATATATTGCATGCGTGGTACATTGCATGATACATTGCATGATATATTGCATGCATGGTACATTGTGTGCATGATATATTGCATGCATGGTACATTGTCTGCATGATATATTGCATGCATGGTACATTGCATGATACATCGTCTGCATGATACATTGTCTGCATTATATATTGCATGCATGGTACAATTTCTGCATGAAATATTGTCGGCATGATACATTGTCTGCATGGTACATTTTCTGCATGATACATTGTCTGCATGATACATTGTCTGCATGATACATTTCCTTCAACCATAAAATTTACTCCTGAGGTTAAACACAATAATGTATTTCTGTTTACAATTGTTTTAGATGATGAAGGAGCCGTGAATTGCAGGTCATTATATATATAGTGAGCCCAGTGTTTGTTAGTGTGTGTATACTGTTGTTCATGGTGTTTATCTCCCATGGTGTGTACAGTATTTGTGTATATGGTGTTCATCTCCCATGGTGTGTACAGTATTAGTGTATATGGTGTTTATCTCTCCCATGGTGTGTACAGTATTAGTGTATATGGTGTTCATCTCCCATGGTGTGTACAGTATTAGTGTATATGGTGTTTATCTCTCCCATGGTGTGTGTATAATTAGTATACGTGGTGTTCATGTCTCTGGGTGCGTACAGTATTATTGTACATTGTGTGTACATTATTTTATATGGTGTGTACATTTTTGCACATGTGTCTCTCATGGTGTGTGCATTATTAGTGTACATGGTGTGTCTCATGGTGTGCACATTAGTGCACATAGTGTGTACATTATTATTGTACATGGTGTGTATCATAGTGTGTAAATTATTATTGTACATGGTATGTGTCCCTTGTATGTGCATTATTGTACATGGTGTTCCACTCTCACGGTGTGTACATTATTGTTGTACACACCGTGACAGTAGAACACTTGGTGTTCTCTCGCGTGCTCAACCCTCCATGGGATGGGAGGCTGCCATCGTGCCGGTGAAGGGCTCTTGATCTCACAAATAAGCGTTGCATTCCTATTCCATGGATCAAGCCTTGATTGCCTCCTTATTTCTCAGACGCTGTATGACCCTTACGGGTTTAGCATTTCCTTATGAATAATAATAATAATCACGATAAGAGCTATGCATATTTATTTTCCAAAGTTCATAGTTGATAGACAAAACACACACACACACACACACACACACACACACACACACACACACACACACACATACATACACACATACATACACACATACATACACACATACACACACACACATATATATATACATTATATATATATATGAACCACCTGTTGTGATTGTTCATGAACCACCTGTTGTGATTGTTCATGAACCACCTGTTGTGATTGTTCATGAACCACCTGTTGTGATTGTTCATGAACCACCTGTTGTGATTGTTTATGAACCACCTGTTGTGATTGTTCATGAACCACCTGTTGTGATTGTTTATGAACCACCTGTTGTGATTGTTCATGAACCACCTGTTGCGATTGTTTATGAACCACCTGTTGTGATTGTTTATGAACCACCTGTTGTGATTGTTTATGAACCACCTGTTGTGATTGTTTATGAACCACCTGTTGTGATTGTTCATGAACCACCTGTTGTGATTGTTTATGAACCACCTGTTGATTGTTTATTAACCACCTGTTGTGATTGTTTATGAACCACCTGTTGTGATTGTTCATGAACCACCTGTTGTGATTGTTTATGAACCACCTGTTGATTGTTTATTAACCACCTGTTGTGATTGTTTATGAACCACCTGTTGTGATTGTTTATGAACCACCTGTTGTGATTGTTTATGAACCACCTGTTGTGATTGTTATTTTTCGTGGGTTCTTGAGAAGGTGGATGATGCATCATAAAACACTTACAAATTTTCACGTTTGTGGTCAAATTGTATTGGAAGGCAGTGTGTGTGTTGTACCACACTGTGTACCGTTGATGAGGCAGTGTGTTGTGTTGTACCACACTGTGTACCGTTGATGAGGCAGTGTGTGTGTGTTGTACCACACTGTGTACCGTTGATGAGGCAGTGTGTGTGTGTTGTACCACACTGTACCGTTGATGAGGCAGTGTGTGTGTGTTGTAACACACTGTGTACCGTTGATGAGGCAGTGTGTGTGTGTTGTACCACACTGTGTACCGTTGATGAGGCAGTGTGTGTGTTGTACCACACTGTGTACCGTTGATGAGGCAGTGTGTGTGTGTTGTACCACACTGTGTACCGTTGATGAGGCAGTGTGTGTGTTGTACCACACTGTGTACCGTTGATGAGGCAGTGTGTGTGTGTTGTACCACACTGTGTACCGTTGATGAGGCAGTGTGTGTGTTGTACCACACTGTGTACCGTTGATGAGGCAGCGTGTGGTACTTGAGGTACCACACTGTGTAACGTTGATGAGGCAGCGTGTGGTACTTGAGGTACCACACTGTGTAACGTAGATGAGGCAGCGTGTGGTACTTGAGGTACCACACTGTAGTGTTCACACTGTAATGTTCACCACACACTATAGTGTTCACCACACACTGTAGTGTTCACCACACACTGTAGTGTTCACCACACACTAGTGTTCACCACACTGTAGTGTTCACACACTGTGGTGTTCACACACTGTAGTGTTCACCACACTGTAGTGTTCACCACACATTGTAGTGTTCACCACACACTGTAGTGTTCACCACACACTGTAGTGTTCACACACTGTAGTGTTCACCACACTGTAGTGTTCACCACACATTGTAGTGTTCACACACTGTAGTGTTCACCACACACTGTAGTGTTCACCACACACTGTAGTGTTCACTACACATTGTAGTGTTCACCACATACTGTAAAGGCGACGTTTCACTTTTCTCTTGTCTCCTTTTAAGTGTTTATCTTCATATATTTTCCCTCTCCATGCAGTGGGTTGCAATAATGTCTTTGTTGCACACAGTGTATATTATCTCACACTATGCTGCCTCACACAGTGTATACTGTCTCACACAGTGTATACTGCCTTACACAGTGTATACTTCCTCACACAGTGTATACTTCCTCACACAGTGTATACTGTCTCACACAGTGTATACTGCCTCACACAGTGTATACTGCCTCACACAGTGTATACTGTCTCTCAGTGCACGTTGCTTCACACGGTGTATACTCTCACACAGTGTACGTGGCTTAACACAGTGTATGTCTCACACAGTGCACGCTGTCTCACACTGTGTACGTGGCTTCACACAGTGTACGCTGCCTCA
The DNA here is from genome assembly GCA_009830355.1 of Cherax destructor. Classification (NCBI taxonomy): domain Eukaryota; kingdom Metazoa; phylum Arthropoda; class Malacostraca; order Decapoda; family Parastacidae; genus Cherax; species Cherax destructor. Next base: position 86,253 of record WNWK01004792.1, read on the forward strand.
CAATGTACACTTTCTCAGAGCTGTTGGTTTAAGTGTTTACGTCTGCGCGCGCATGTACAGTCTGCTACCCTCCTTTTGTTTATTTAGTTATAATGTTATTCAAACTAACTCTTGTGTGACTCTGTAGCTTCTTTTAATTTCCCGATAAGTGTTGGTGTGGAATTTTTTTTTTCACTGATGGTTAGTGTACAGTAGCAGGATGTTGTTAGTGGGGTCCTTCAAGATCAGTCCTCTATCCCTTTCTATTTATTGTCAGTATTATTGGGGGTTCCTCAAGGATCAGTCCTGCGTCCCGTCCTCTTTACTACCAGCGACCATGAACCAGCACTAGCGCCACTGTCTCATAATTAGCTGGCTACGGGAAATTAGTAGAACAGTTACATAAAGTAGGTAACATTTTCACGTAGCGAAATCATAAAAAAAAAGGCTTTACATCTATGACCGATTTTTGTTACTTATTACAAGAGACCAAGACCAGCCGATCCAATATGAAAATCCTTTTTTTTTTCGATTATAATCATAACTAAGCGCTAAACCCATAAGGGTCATACAGCGCCGCTGCCGGGTAGGGCGTGTTAAAGGTTGAATATGCACGATCGGAGACCAGCGAGGGAGGAGACTATAACCGAGGTAGAGTCAGTAAGGTCGGTGTCAAGTGCTGAAGGGAGAATAATCAAAGTTGGTGTTATAAATGTTTCTGTCAAAGAGTCAAAGACGGAGTCTGTGTCAAAGGTGGAGTCTGTGTCAAAGACGGAGTCTGTGTCAAAGGTGGAGTCTGTGTCAAAGGTGGAGTCTGTGTCAAAGGTGGAGTCTGTGTCAAAGGTGGAGTCTGTGTCAAAGGTGGAGTCTGTGTCAAAGGTGGAGTCTGTGTCAGAGATGGTGCCTTGTTTACCTAGCACCTCAAGTGAGAGAAGCTGTGTCAGTGTAGGTGCGAGGTACTGGACCGTCCCTCCCGTTCCTGTGATCAAGTCCTGTTATCTCTCATTCCCTCCTGGCACTGCATGACCCATACGAATGCAATCCATTCATTGTTGCAGCATGATGAAAATTAGACACATGTGCAACATCTGGGTATCTTTACTGTAGACGTTTCGCCCTCCAGTGGCTTTAACAATATAAATTCCAGGACATAAATGGAAGAGAGTAGAACTATATACAGAAGATGAGGTAATCAGTCCTCCAGCCTTGGGACTGATTACCTCATCTTTTGAACACAGTTCTACAGTCTTCCATTTATGTTATTGAATTTGTATTGATAAAGCCACTGGATGGCGAAACGTCTACAATAAATATATCCAGAATTCCAGATGTTGCTCAGGGATCTAATTTTCATCATGTCGGTACTGTGTACCATTCATGTATTACTTGTACTGCTTGCTACGGTGACGCAACACAAACTTGTAGTTCTCTCTCTTTGGCATTATCATCCATTCTGCCATTCATTACTGTTCCTAGTTTTTATCTAAGATTAGCAGTGTTGATGAACGAGACACCTGTGCAACACCTGGGTATCTTTAAATGCCCAGTAAAGATACCCAAGTGTTGCACACGTATCTTTTTCATCAGCTTGTATTGCATGATGGTGTCAGCAATAAATTTGCATGTTTAGTTTCTAATCAACCACTTTAGTATGCTTCTTTTGTTTCTAATCAACCACTTTAGTATGCTTCTTTTGTTTCTAATCAACCACTTTAGTATGCTTCTTTTGTTTCTAATCAACCACTTTAGTATGCTTCTTTTGTTTCTAATCAACCACTTTAGTATGCTTCTTTTGTTTTGCCAGGTACTCTTACTTTAAGTATTCTTCTTTTCCCTCTTTTATCTCTCTGTTAATTCTCTTATCTCTTTCCTTTTATCTTGGTTGTTCCTTGCATCTCTTCTCATTCTCATTATCGACCTAATTTCATTTGCTTGTCCATTTATTGCGTCTCTTAGGACTGTGTGCGCAGCGGTAGGTTAGCCTTATATTAGAATACACAGCACCAGCGTGGAGCCCCCTCCTGGTGAAGCGTGTTCACAAGCTTGGCACGATACCTGGCGTATACCTGGAGGGTGTTTCGGGGGTCAACGCCCCTGGGGCCCGGTACACGACCAGGCCTCGCTGGTAGTAAAGAGGACGGGACGCAGGACTGATCCTTGAGGAACCCCCACTAATACTGACAATAAATAGAAAGGGAACCAGACTAGTTGCGAAGCCGAGGGTGAGCTGTACGAGCAGCAACAAAAACACGACACGCAGGCGCACAGCAACCTTCTGTCGTTTCAACGTTTCCGCTGAGTGTCGAGGGCGAAACATAGAGCGAACCCCAGTTGGAAATAAATCAGCTGAGAAAGCCTAGGGAACGAAGGGAGTTGACAGTTAAAAATAGGAGAGGAGAGATATTAGAGGGAGAGTTGGAGGTATCGGGAAGATGGAGGGAATATTTTGAGGAACTGTTAAATGTTGATGAAGATATCTGAACTTTATTATTCAGAGCTTAGTTATGATTATCATAATAATAATTGAACTTTATTAGATAATCCTAGACTAAAAATACATAATATGCTTTTTTGTGTGGCCACAACGCCTATGGACCGTCGAGAACATTTTAAAAATATTACATTATGTATTATAAGCCTAAAAAGGTTACCTTTACATACCGTTGTCACCACAAACAAAATGTACCTGTATCTTTCTTTTTAGGGAATTAATATGGTAGATATTGTACTAATAAATTCATATATGTCAGAAACCTCCTCAGACCGCTCCGAAACGTCGAATTGTGGCAGAAAACTCTTTGGACCGCTCCGAAACATCGAGACGTATCAGTAAACACCTCAGACCGTTCCGAAACGTCGATATATCCAACACAAACAAGTTGTTTTTCCGTGGCTTTCCACGTCATTGTGATGTAGTGAAATGTGAAGATTAATAAACATATGGTTGTAACTATATCCATAATTGTTAAAGGGGTGGACCGGTAAGCCAGCGGAAGGCCTCGGTCAGATGCCAAAAAAGCTCCAATATAGCGGGTCATCATCTAAGACCCGCGTCAAGAAACACTTCTCCTGCTTCCTAACGAACCTTACCTAACTTAACCTAGTGAAATGTGAGAGGACCAGAAACAAAGGAATATACATGTTCCAAAAAAGACGTGAGCTCTATGTGTCCTCTTAAAGCAAAATCACCGCTTCCCGGATTCTGTTTTTGAGGTCATCCAGATTAATCTCAAAAACACGGTCTTTGACGTATCCCCACAAGAAAGTCATGGGTGGTTCGTGGCTGCACAGATACGGCGATTTCAAATCAGGTCCATCTCTTTCAAGCACCCTGTATGGGTAAAAAAAAAACAGTACATGGGAATGTGGAAGTAGTGGAGACAAGCTTCACACACACACACAGCTTCAGCACTAGGTATGTCAGGACTCCGGTCAGAAGCTAGTGTTTTTAAAGTGTTCGACCCCCTTTTCATCAATGCGCGAAACGGTAATTGCAAACCTGTGAGGGCAAACGTTGGAAACGTTCAGTTACGCGTTGAAAGGGCCTAGTCCGGCGTTCGAAATGAATGCTCGTATTTTAATCGTTCGAAAATACGCAACGGAACGCTTAAAGTGTACTTAGTGGAACCTTCGACATGCGCTTTGTGGAATGTTCGAAATGCTTAGTGGAATGTTCGAAACGCAGTGGAACGTTCGTAAATGTTCAGCCGCTTCGGGTGAACAAATATTCTTAATTCTAATAATCCTTTTAATAGAACTTAATCCTTATCCTTTAATAAATTTAATCCTTATCCTTTAATAAATTTAATCCTAATCGTTCTTTAATAGAACTTAATCCTAATCGCTTTGCTTAGATTTTCTAACTAAACGGAATTAACACATTATACGTATACGTAATTAAGACATAGATGGAAGAGAAGAAAATGTAATGTTTAAAATGCATGAAAAAACGTAACAATTATTTTTTTTATTTTTAGTTACATTGACACTGTCAAAAATCAGTGTCTTTAGCGGTGGATCTAAAGACACTGAGATTTTTTTTTATTTTTACTGGTAGTGTTGTGTGTGTGTGTGTGTGTGTGTGTACTCACCTATATGTGGTTGCAGGGGTCGAGTCGTAGCTCCTGGCTCCTCTATGTGTGTGTGTGTGCTCACCTATATGTGCTTGCAGACGTTGAGTAACAGCTCCTGGCTATGTGTGTGCTGAATCATCCAAGGACGCTTGGTTAGCTTGGTCCGTGTACGTGAGGTGTGCGTGCGGGTGTGGCTCAAGCTTTTCACTTCTCTTTAGAGGTCTATCTAGCCAGTGGTTGGTGTACACGTGGTAGAGGTCTACACAGGGTGACACATTGTCACTCTCTCCCCCCCCCCCGTGCCTCACCCTCCCCACCACCTGCTATTGAGCGCTCTCACATATGCTCTCATTAAGCTCTGCGGATTAGGGTTAAGGTCTGTTGGTTAGGGTTAAGGTCTGCTGGTTAGGGTTAATTAAGGTATGCGATTAGGGTTAATTAAGGTATGCTGATTAGGGTTAATTAAGGTCTGCTGATTAGGGTTAATTAAGGTCTGCTGATTAGGGTTAAGGTCTGCTGGTTTGGGTCAATTAAGGTTGCCGAGTAGGGTTAAGGTCTGTTGGTTAGGGTTAATTAAAGTCTACTGATTAGGGTTAATTAGGTGTCTCTTGATTCGTATCTCACTAGGATCTTAGAATTAAGGTCTGCTGATTAGAATATGTCAATTAGAATCCGCTGATTAGGATTTGATATAGGCTTGCTGATTAGAGTGGGTTCCCACGTCTGCTGGCTCGCACACCTGGTACTACAGACACCTGGTACTACACACACCTGGTACTACATACACCTGGTACTACACACACCTAGTACTATACACACCTGGTACTATACACACCTGGTACTACACACACCTAGTACTACACACACCTGGTACTACACACACCTGGTACTACACACACTGGTACTATACACACCTGGTACTACACACACCTAGTACTATACACACCTGGTACTACACACACCTGGTACTACACACACCTGGTATTATACACACCTGGTACTATACACACCTGGTACTATACACACCTGGTACTACACACACCTGGTACTATACACACCTGGTACTACACACACCTGGTACTATACGCACTTGGTACTACACACACCTGGTACTGTACACACCTGGTACTACACACCTGGTACTACACCTGGTACTATACACAACTGGTACTACACACCTGGTACTACACCTGGTACTATACACAACTGGTACTACACACACCTGGTACTTCATGCACTTGGTACTACACACACCTGGTACTATACACACCTGGTACTACACACCTGGTACTATACACATCTGGTACTACACACACCTGGTGCTATACACACCTGGTACTACACACCTGGTACTATACACATCTGGTACTACACATCTGGTGCTACACACACCTGGAGAGCGAAACGTTGCCACAATAAAATGTCACATTAGTTGCATTTGTGTCCTTTTACTTAACACCTGGTACTGCATACACCTGGTACTATGCACACTTGGTACTACACACAAAAGGTACTGCATACACCTGGTACTATACACACCTGGTACTACACTCACCTGGTACTACACTCACCTGGTACTACACTCACCTGGTACTACACTCACCTGGTACTACACACATCTGGTACTATATACACCTGGTACTATTTTCTACACCTGTGAGCAGTCCATTATTAAACCTGCTGCTATATACATCACACCTGCAACTATATACACCACACCTGCAACTATATACATCACACCTACAACTATATACACCACACCTGCAACTATATACATCACACCTACAACTATATACACCACACCTACAACTATATACACCACACCTACAACTATATACATCACACCTACAACTATATACATCACACCTACAACTATATACACCACACCTGCAACTATATACATCACACCAACTATATACATCACACCTACAACTATATACATCACACCTACAATTATATACACCACGCCTACAATACTGCTCAAACTACATTTCCACTTCTCCCTAACCTTTCTACAAGATGCTGGGGAAGGGCTCTTTATCCAAGGATTCTCATCTACCCTCCTCTGCATTGTATTAAACCTGAGTATCTCCCATTCTCAGGCACTATATAACTCCCTACAGGTTTAGCGCTCCAGCATGAATAATAAATAATAAATAAATAAATAAATAATGAGGTTAATTGGTTGGTGTTTCCATCAGTGTTTGATGATTAACCCCGTGTTCCACCCTGTTTGACCAGGTGTAACCACGAGTACCTGGACATCTACACGGAGATCAAGGACCCCAGTTCGGTGGACCTGCTTGATACACCGTTTGGGGGCCGCTACTGCGGCGGGATCTCTCCTCGGCTGAGAGTCTCTCTCTACAACACCATCGTCATCAGCTTCTACACCGACCTCTTCAACACTACCTCTGACCTCTTCGTCGGCACCTACAAGTTCATCAATGACTGTAAGTTCACCTCTCTCTCTCTCTCTCTCTCTCTCTCTCTCTCTCTCTCTCTCTCTCGTGTAATATTTTCAAAACATTTAAAGTTTCCTCTTGTGTTGTTTATTAAGGGCGTGTAAAGCAATTACTTATTCCATAATATCTCACTTGTTTGTGATATTAATTGATAGTCAGAAATGTGTACTTGTGGTTTTAGCTACGAGCATATTAAAACAATATTTACCTCATCTCCAGTTAATCCTTGAATAACATTCCACTGTAACTTCTTGTTCAACATTCCACTGTAACTTCTTGTTCAACATTCCACTGTAACTTCTTGTTCAACATTCCACTGTAACTTCTTGTTCAACATTCCACTGTAACTTCTTGTTCAACATTCCACTGTAACTTCTTGTTCAACATTCCACTGTAACTTCTTGTTCAACATTCCACTGTAACTTCTTGGTCAACATTTCACTGTAGTTTCTTGTATAACGATTCACTGTAGTTTATTGTATAACATCTCACACTAATTCCTGGAATAAATTCCCACTATAAATCTGTGTATAATAAGGCGTGTCTACAACACACTGGGTGAGATGTTTGCTATTTTAGGGCATAAAGCTTGTTCTTTCCAAGTTCCACCTATCTTCCAAGTCAGTTTATAGTAACGTTCTCTATCCTCCATCATTGCTATACCAGTCCTTCCTCTCTCACTACTCCCTCCCTTCCCTCCAGTTTATTTCCTTCAGTGGGAGGGAGGTGGCTCCGACTGCAGTAGTTCGCGGTTTAAAAACCTTTTTGTTGTGACCAGCAAGGTACATGGTGAGCGATCTGGTGCCGGAAACCCTGTGTGGCTACGTCATCCACTCCGACCTGAAGAAGAAGAACGGTCAGTTCATGACCCTCACCTACCCAGGCGCCTACCCCAAGAACATCACCTGCTACTATAAGTTCGTGGGACGCAGGGAGCAGCGCATCAGACTGGAGTTCAGGGACTTCGATCTCTTCTACGGCGGTCCACAGTGAGTATCGGGGAACCTTCTCTCTCTCTCTCTCTCTGAATGGTGGATACTTAAGAATATTAGGTTAGAGTTTTCTCATTAGTCAAGGATCAGGGCAACACTTTTATTGTTCCCTAATTAATAAAACTTTAAAATTATGTAATGAGTTCCTTGATTGGTGGAAGCCCAAGAAAAAGTGGTAGCAGCCTCCTGATTGGTGGATACCCTGAGGGAAAGATTGGCAGCCTTCTGATTGGTGGATAATCAAAGGAGAAATTTTACTGCGCCCCCCCCTCTGATTGGTCTTACTAACTGGTCTTCCCACTGACTGGTCTTACTAACTGGTCTTCCCACTGACTGGTCTTACTAACTGGTCTTCCCTCAGACTGGTCTTACTAACTGGTCTTCCCACTGACTGGTCTTACTAACTGGTCTTCCCACTGACTGGTCTTACTAACTGGTCTTCCCTCTGACTGGTCTTACCAATTAGTGAGGAAATTTAAAGGTCACCTTTGAAGGTTCTTAATTAATACGAAACTCAAATGGATATAGTTTCCTCTTCCTGATTGGTCGAGACGTATTGCTTTCATTTTTTTTCCGGCGTTATGATTAGCGGAGGATTATTGCTTGTAGTTTTCCAGTTCCTGATTGGCTTATTGCTTGTAGTTTTCCAGATTTGTGAGTGGCTTGAAATTGACTTTTTTATCAATTTCTTTTTTTCTCTCCAGATGTGTATTTTATCTTTTTTTCCAACCATGTAAGTGGTGCTTCTCAGAGTGCACTGTGATGCTCTTCAGAGTGCACCGTGGTGCTTCTCAGAGTGCACTGTGATGCTCTTCAGAGTGCACCGTGGTGCTTCTCAGAGTGCACTGTGATGCTCTTCAGAGTGCACCGTGGTTCTTCTCAGAGTGCACTGTGATGCTCTTCAGAGTGCACTGTGGTGCTTCTCAGAGTGCACTGGGGTTCTTCTCAGAGTGCACTTTGATGCTCTTTAGAGTGCACTCAGGATGCCTTACTGGTGCACTCTAAACAGCATCCCTCTCCTTTATATAATAAATTCTGTAAATATGTACTCCGTGTACAGGCACCTGTACAGACGCATGTCTGTGTACATTCACAAGTATGTAAGTTAATATGTACTCTTCGTACAGACACAAGTATGTGTCTGTACACAGCATACTTGTTTACAAACACAAGTATGTCTTTGTACAGACACAAGTATGTCTTTGTACAGACACAAGTATGTCTTTGTACAAACACAAGTATGTCTTTGTACAAACACAAGTATGTCTTTGTACAGACACAAGTATGTCTGCTCTGTGTAAAGCTTTTTCTCCAGTCAAGGCGTCAAAAAAATAAAGCTGAGTTTTGCATACTTGTGTCTTTGTTACACGACCCACACGGGTTTAGAGCTTTCCTCTCCACAAAACACTCTCCAATGTGTAGTTCAAACCCCTTTTGGGGAAATTTGAAGCTGCTGTTTGCTGATGACGCGGCGGTTTTGGAATCAATGGAAGCACCACGAAATCTCTCACTGGATATACAAAGAAGGTAATGTATGAGAGTGTAGTTCTCACTTGTGTGTATGGGTGTATACCTGGAGTATACCTGGAGGGTGTTCCGGGAATCAATGCCTTCTCCTCCTCCCCCCGAGGCCTGGTCCATGACGATGCCTCGTGTTGATGCTGCCTGCGGCGAGGAAGCTGGAGGCAGTGGTAGATGTCATCTCTGAATTCAGTGTGTGGTGTGAATGTTATACACGGATAGTGTAGTGGCATGAAAGAAATTGTAAGATAGTGTGGTGGTATGATATGTATTGTAAGATAGTGTGGTGGTATGAAATGTATTGTAAAATAGTATGGTGGTATGGAAGGCATTGTAAGATAGTGTGGTGGTATGGAAGGCATTAAGATAGTGTGGTGGTATGAAATTTATTGTAAGATAGTGAGGTAGCATGCAAGAAATTGTAAGATAGTGTGGTGGCATGGAAGAAACTGTAAGATAGTGTGGTGGCATGGAAGAAACTGTAAGATAGTGTGGTGGCATGTAAGGTATACTCTATTTCAGAGTGTAAGAGGGGGCCGTTGATACATTGTTTTCACATATAACTGATAGTACAAGAAAGGCTGATTAAAGTGTGTATAAATCAGGGGTGCACAAAAGAAGTGTAGGCAACTTTTCAGTGAAGGTCGGAGAGAAGAGTGGGCTAAGACCTTGAGTAACTTTAAAAAAATATTGGTCAAATATGTGAGGAAAAAGGGACTGGGTTTGATGAGTACCTGTGGTGCTGAAGCAAATTCTTGGGTAACTTTGAGAAAAGGTTGGACAAATACGTGGGTGGGAATGGGTGATTTTGATAAGGACCTGCCTTGTATGGGCCAGTAGGCCTGCTGCAATGTTCCTGCATTCTTATGTTAAGAGCTGAAGGAGGTTTTGAGAGGTTGTGGTTTGAGAACCCAGCAAATACGTGTGAGCGTGCTATATGGGAGTAAATAAATTAAGTTAATTAGGGGGAGGGGGATCGACGTGCTGTTGGAGAATGAGCAAGGTAGTATCTGTCAGTAGAGCGAGATAGAGAGAGAGAGAGAGAGAGAGGGGGAGGGAAGAGACAGGCTTCTACCCATAAATAGGATTTCAATCTAGTGTGTTGGTTCAGAACACACACACCCGTTTCCCAGGTTGCTGCTTATCTTCAGGAGGTATGTGTGTGGAGAGGCGAGGAGCAGGAGACAAGCTTGGAGAGGCGTGGAGCAGGAGACAAGCTTGGAGAGACGAGGAGCAGGATACAAGCTTGGAGAGGCGAGGAGCAGTAGACAAGCTTGGAGAACCGAGGAGCAGGAGACAAGCTTGGAGAACCGAGGAGCATGAGACAAGCTTGGAGAGGCGAGGAGCAGGAGACAAGCTTGGAGAACCGAGGAGCAGGAGACAAGCATGGAGAGGCGAGGAGCAGGAGACAAGCTTGGAGAACCGAGGAGCAGGAGACAAGCTTGGAGAGACGAGGAGCAGGAGACAAGCTTGGAGAACCGAGGAGCAGGATACAAGCTTGGAGAGGCGAGGAGCAGGAGACAAGCTTGGAGAGACGAGGAGCAGGAGACAAGCTTGGAGAGGCGAGGAGCAGGAGACAAGCTTGGAGAGACGAGGAGCAGGATACAAGCTTGGAGAGGCGAGGAGCAGGATACAAGCTTGGAGAGACGAGGAGCAGGAGACAAGCTTGGAGAGGCGAGGAGCAGGAGACAAGCTTGGAGAACCGAGGAGCAGGAGACAAGCTTGGAGAGACGAGGAGCAGGAGACAAGCTTGGAGAACCGAGGAGCAGGATACAAGCTTGGAGAGGCGAGGAGCAGGAGACAAGCTTGGAGAGACGAGGAGCAGGAGACAAGCTTGGAGAGACGAGGAGCAGAAAACAAGCTTGGAGAACCGAGGAGCAGAAGACAAGCTTGGAGAGGCGAGGAGCAGGAGACAAGCTTGGAGAGACGAGGAGCAGGAGACAAGCTTGGAGAGACGAGGAGCAGGAGACAAGCTTGGAGAACCGAGGAGCAGGAGACAAACTTGGAGAGACGAGGAGCAGGAGACAAGCTTGGAGAGACGAGGAGCAGGAGACAAGCTTGGCGAGACGAGGAGCAGGAGACAAGCTTGGAGAGACGAGGAGCAGGAGACAAGCTTGGAGAACCGAGGAGCAGGAGACAAGCTTGGAGAGGCGAGGGCAGGAGACAAGCTTGGAGGCGAGGAGCAGGAGACAAGCTTGAGAGGCGAGGAGCAGGAGACAAGCTTGGAGAGGCGAGAGCAGGAGACAAGCTTGAGAGGCGAGGAGCAGGAGACAAGCTTGGAGAACCGAGGAGCAGGAGACAAGCTTGGAGAGCGAGGAGCAGGAGACAAGCTTGGAGAACCGAGGAGCAGGAGACAAGCTTGGAGAACCGAGGAGCAGGAGACAAGCTTGGAGAGGCGAGGAGCAGGAGACAAGCTTGGAGAACCGAAGAGCAGGAGACAAGCTTGGAGAGGCGAGGAGCAGGAGACAAGCTTGGAGAACCGAGGAGCAGGAGACAAGCTTGGAGAGACGAGGAGCAGGAGACAAGCTTGGCGAGACGAGGAGCAGGAGACAAGCTTGGAGAACCGAGGAGCAGGAGACAAGCTTGGAGAGGCGAGGAGCAGGAGACAAGCTTGGAGAGACGAGGAGCAGGAGACAAGCTTGGAGAGACGAGGAGCAGGAGAGCTTGAGGACGAGGACAGGAGACGTTGGAGAACCGAGGAGCAGGAGACAAGCTTGGAGAGGCGAGGAGCAGGAGACAAGCTTGGAGAGACGAGGAGCAGGAGACAAGCTTGGAGAACCGAGGAGCAGGAGACAAGCTTGGAGAGGCGAGGAGCAGGAGACAAGCTTGGAGAGACGAGGAGCAGGAGACAAGCTTGGAGAGACGAGGAGCAGGAGACAAGCTTGGAGAACCGAGGAGCAGGAGACAAGCTTGGAGAGACGAGGAGTTGGCATTATCACCTAAAGAATATTTCGAAAAATACATCTATCAGACTCCTATTGACTGTGTGCACAGCCAGGCTATTACTGCTCGCACCTGCCTACTCACAGTTATGCAGACATACTCGTGATTAATACTGAGAAATGTGTTTTTTCACTATATTTTTTTTGTCATTGTACTTTGATATATTGTCTACAACAAGTGGTTAATTTGGGTGTCCATATTTTTCATCCTGGTCCCGTCGTACACTGGACTCCATGGCCTGGATTAATATCATATTTATTTTCTCCCTCTTATCCCCGTTCCATCTATTTCTCTCCCTCCCTTCGCATTCTATCCCCTTCTTCATTTATTTCCTTTTTTAATTTTCTTCTCTGTCTCATTTCTTTCCCCTCCTTTCGGTAACAGAATGCTAGGTCCAAGAGCTAGACATGTCGAGTTTAAAACATTACAAATCATATTGACTCTGTAATGAATTTGTTAGACCGCATCTTGGATATACCATCCAGGTGCCGTCCAGGTTTCGTAGCTCGATTGGTAGCACACTCAGCTCACACGTTGAGGTCTGTGGTTCGATCCCCGGTACGGGTGGAAACATTAGAACGTGTTTCCTTAATTAAGACACCTGCTGTCCCTGTTCACCTAGCAGTAAATGGGTACCTGGGTGTTAGTCTACTGGTGTGGGTCGCATCCTGGGGACAAAATTGACCTAATTTGCCCTAAATGCTCTGCATAAGCAGGGGCTTTCTATATAGTAATATGTCATTGATGTCTGCTAGGCCTGTATACCTTGTACATGTACTTGTAAAAATAAAGATTATTGAAGAGTGAGACACTTATGTAACATATGGGAATCTTCATTAAGGAAACGTTTCGCCACACAGTGGCTTCATCAGTCCAATATAAAGTAGAAATGGGTCAGGAGAGGAGGAGCTTTAGGTAATCAGTCCCTCAGCCTGGAATCGATGTGTTCAGACCATCACTCTTGTAGAAATTACAGTATATGACCGGAGAAGTGGCTTATATACTGTAGTCAGGTGAGTGGAAGTAGGAGGAGGCGGGGTCACAGTGGTACCATCCACTAGTGTAAGTAGGTCTTCGTCCAAAGGTTGGACAAGTATTGAAGAATTCCTCGTATCAAGATCCCATGATGTTACAGTGTCTGACAGATGTGATGAATGGTTTCAAAGACATTTATCACATAAAGATTATTATTATTATTATTATTATTATATTATTTTATACTGGAGACGGTACAGTGAAGTGGTACCAAGCTGGTACCATCACTGAAACACACAGTATATGAAGGAGAACTCAAAGTACTCAACCTTTTCTTTCTTAGGAAAGGAGGCTACCCGTAGATCGCTTTGAAACCATTGTGATACCGAAGGTTTTTGATACACTTCAACACGAAGGACTGTGTGCAACATCTGGGTATCTTTATTGTAGACGTTTCGCCATCCAGTGGCTTTATCAATACAAATTCGAGGACATAATTTGAAGACAGTAGAACTATATACAAAAGATGAGGTAATCAGTCCCTTGGAGTTGGTGTGCAGAGCACCGTAGTCGTGAAGATTCTGGAACACAGGCAAGAAGGCTGGCGCTTATATACTGGCGTCAGGTAGAAAGGGACGGGTAGCAGACGAGGGCATAGTTCACTGGGAAATCCCGCTGGCGAAACATCTACAAGATACCCAGATGTTGCACATGTGTCTTAATTTTTCATCTTGTCGGTATTGTATATCATTCATGTACAACACGAAGGACTTCGAAGCAAGAGGTGCAACGCAAATGTGTGTGTAACAGAACGATAACAAGAGTGAAATAAAGTATTTGCTGAGCTGTAAGCGTGAAGGCAATACCGTCGTTTACTACCCAGCTGGACAAGACCTTTGTAAACATAGATTCTTAATTGATACTTTGATGGGGTAAACTTTGGTGGCCGGATTAGTAGTGTTGGTTCAGCAACTACACCAGGACGAACGTAAACCATCCTAATTAACTCTGAAGCTGTTCAGGATATCTGGTTGATCGCATCCATCTTCACCAGTTTTCAGAAGTAGAGCTGGTGGTATCCAGGAGTAGGACTGGTGGTATCCTGGAGTAGGACTGGTGGTATCCAGGAGTAGGACTGGTGGTATCCAGGAGTAGGACTGGTGGTATCCAGGAGTAGAACTGGTGGTATCCAGGAGTAGAACTGGTGGTATCCAGGAGTAGGACTGGTGGTATCCAGGAGTAGGACTGGTGGTATCCAGGAGTAGGACTGGTGGTATCCAGGAGTAGGACTTGTGGTATCCAGGAGTAGGACTGGTGGTATCCAGGAGTAGGACTGGTGGTATCCAGGAGTAGGACTGGTGGTATCCAGGGGTAGAACTGGTGGTATCCAAGAATAGGACTGGTGGTATCCAGGAGTGGAACTAGTGGTATCCAGTAGAACTGATGGTATCCAGGAATAGAACTGGTGGTATCCAGAAGTAGAACTGATATCACAATAGAACAACTACTACACACAGTTCTGCTTGTGGTAACGGAGTGACTTGAGTGGCTGTGGTATAAAATACAGACAGTTGTAGCCAGTACCTTACATCTCTCCTATAAATTCTATGCTCTTTTTTTCCCAATATGTTTCAGTATATTATTCCCTGTTTCATGCGGACAGTGCCCAGATGGACGGAGAGTCTTTTGAGAAGTAGATAGTATAGTAAATAGATTTATCAGAGCTTATTGTTATGGTAGTACTGAACGTGGCAGGGGTAAATATTATGTTAGTGGGTTGCATTTGTAAAGGACCTGCCCAGTATGGGCCAACAGCCATATATATATAGACAAACTATATATATATATATATATATATATATAGTATATATATCCCTCGGTGTATATGCACAGCTGCTCTCAGTGTATCGGAGCACCGATAAATACACTCAGAATATATACAATTATATTTTTTTCAAAAAGTTTGGTCATAAATAATATAAACTTAGCGGTATGTTACAACTCTCACCTATTTAAGTTCCTGCATATCGTTAGACCTGTTTCCCAATATAACTTAAAGTATTAAGGAAATTAATATTTTACAGCCAAACTTTGCTTTATGTGGTATTAAATGGGAGTGTTACGAGTGTTATATTTTACTGTAATGTTTAAACTTGCGAGGTCCCGGGATCCTCAGTGGGTTCTCACAAGTACGTCACAGTTGATCGTAGAAATGTGCAAAATAAAAAAGAATCACATTTTAGCATGCTTTTCAAGTCTGTGTTTACACTTTGCATACGTAAGGTACAGCTCTGCGGTGTAATATTTCCATAATTGAAGCTGAAATTCTAGCAGTTAACTTACGATAAGAGATAAGAGATAATAGCAAAGGATTACCGAAGGATGGGTCTTCTTAACTGGTGTGTACACAGGTGCTATGCAACCTTAATGGATCCGGTGCAGTCGATAAGCTGACAGACAAATCAAGTAGCTAGAGCGGAAACTAGTGCTTCTCAGCAGTTATTAACTGGACGGTCTCCTGATGCCTGTCTTCTCCACGTATTTTTAAAAGTCGCTAGTGATATTATCTCAGAGGACGTCAATATAATCTAGTCCGTGGCGGTGACAGGCTGATTTATATTCCTAAGTTTAACACCAATTTTGAAAACAAAACGAAAATATTATTGACTTACACATTACACTGTCCGCTACTTATGTCTGTAAGTTTTGTTAGGTTTGCCTGTGTACTCACCTAATTGTGCTAGCAGGGGTCGAGATATAGCTCCTGGCCCCGCCTCTTGACTGGTCGCCACTAGGTCCACTCTCTCCCTGCTCCATGAGCTTTATCATACCTCTTCTTAAAGCTATGTATGGTTCCTGCCTCCACTACGTCGCTCGTCAGACTATTCCACTTCCTAACAACTCTATGGTGTACTCACCTAGTTGTGGTTGCAGGGGTCGAGTCATAGCTCCTGGCCCCGTGTGTGTGTGAGGCTCCTGGCCAGGCTTGCCGGTTTATTCTCTAGGTCAATGTTCACTCCGGAATTTCTGTATTCTTCAACGTTTACTTGATTTTGTTTACCAATATTGTCATCACGCAGTAGTAGTAATAGCAGTAGTACTACTAGTAGTATTTGTAGTAGCAGTAGTACTACTAGTAGTAGTTGTAGTAGCAGTAGTACTACGAGTAGTAGTTGTAGTAGCAGTAGTACTACTAGTAGTAGTTGTAGTAGTCACAGTAGAAGTAAACTATTTTTATTCGTGTACATAAGACTTGAATTTTGCTGAAGTGCCTGACGACTTGAGAGAAAATGAAGGAATTACACAGAATTTTCAGAGAGAGAGAGAGAGAGAGAGAGAGAGAGAGAGAGAGGGGGGAGGGAGGGAATGAGGGAGAGACAGGGATAATGAATTAGCTAAACGTGTATTGAACCTAGGCAGAGGAGTTGGTGGGTAGGCTATTGGGTGGGTTGTTGGGTGGGGAGTGGGTTGTTGGGTGGGCGGGTGGATAGGTATGTAGGTTGGTGGGTTGATAGGAGGGCAGGGTGCAGCAGCAGCAAGCAGGTCCTCTCACTCTCCATAAATCATAAGTAATTAGCCACCTACACCCACCTACTCCTTGTGACGTTCACTTATATATCTCAGACTATATTCCTCAATACGTACTGTGTGTGTACTAAACCATATGTGGTTGCAGGGGTCGATTCACAGCTCCTGGCCCCGCCTCTTCGCTGGTCGCTACTAGGTCTCCTCTCTCCCTGCTCCAAGAGCCATATCGTAACTCTTCTTAAAGCTATGTATGGATCCTGCCTCCACTACTTCACTCTCCAGATTGTTTTATTTCCTGACAATTCTATGACTGAAGAAATACTTCCTAACCTCCCAGTGACTCATCTGAGTTTTCAACTTCCACTTATATCCCCTTGTATCTGTATCCTATCTCTGAAGCATTCTGGCCTTATTCACCCTATCAATTCATCTCAGTACTTTATACGTCGTTATCATGTCCCTCCTGTCCTCTAGTGTCATCAGGTTGAGTTTCCTCAACCTCTCCTCCTGTGTGTGTGTACTCACCTATTTGTAGTTGCAGGGGTCGATACTCAGCTCCTGGCCCCACCTCTTCACTGACCGTATGTATGCGTATGTCTGTATATCTGTCTATTTAATCAAGTCTTCCGCTACATACACGTGAAGCCTCAAGGAAGTTGTTTTAGACTTGATTTACGTTTATGTGCCAATATTGGCAGCAAAGTGGTGTAGCAGAACGACCAAACTTTTAATGAGGCAATAGTCGTATTTTGTCTCGCTTTGTGGGGTAATGGGAAGGAAGGAAGGAAAAGATGGGAGTGAGACACGGACTTACAAAGAAGGACGGAAAAACGGAATATAGACACGAGAGGAGAAAAAAGTGGGAAAGTATGACGAAGAGAAAAAAATAAAGAAAGGTAAGAAAGGAAGGAATAATAAACAAAAGGACTTAGGGAAGAATTGAGGGAGTAAAAACGAAAATATCTCAAAAAAAAGAAGAATATAACTTTAACTCAAGAATTTCTTGCCGTACTCAATGTAATCTTTCTAACATTCTTATTCAAAATATTTTATGAAACTGGATTAGGCTACATCGAATGGCTTCAGAAAGAAGTCACACTGGTACCTAATAGCACTGTTGGTGGTGGTGACTGTCACAGTCTGCTGAAGGAATATCAGCACATATTGGACAATCCACTGGGGGTCTGAAGTCGTAAAAAAGTTAACTAAGAACTCCTGCTCTAGTGTATTTGTGTTCATGGACCTCAGTGTAAAGTCACTTTTTTTCACTCTATATAGTTACCCTTGGTTAATTTCCACGTGCTCTCTACATAACACCATTGTAAAAAAATATTAACCCATGTGAGAAACCTAAATAAAACTTCTGGTAATTGCTCGTGTCCTTACAGCTGTCCGTTCGACCAGGTGAAGATGTTTGATGGTCCCAGCCACATATCTCCGTTAATTGGGACATATTGTGGCCAGCAGAGAAACCTGGTGATCTTCAGCACGGGAAGCACCCTCCTCCTCACCTTCACAACCCTCCAGCGCATCGCTGACACACAAAACAGGGGATTCCAGGGTATATTCAACTTCTCCGAGAGTTACGTAAAGTTAGGTAAGTGCCCCTGGGAAAGTCGCCTCAGTGAATTACCATGAAAAGTAGAGTATTTTGTTGAATATAATAATAATAATATAATAGAAGGGTTTATTTGTTATTTTATCTAGTGACTGTGATAATTTTCACATTGGTGAACCAGCATGAAACTTAAAGTATCTGAACGAACACATTTACATGTACGGGAGTGATATACCTTTAATAATACTTGAGTGTTACGATGGGACCTTCGTCAGCCGCCTGTGGGAGAGGAGTGCTTGCTCGTTCAGTTATTAAGGAACCAGACACTAGCAAGTGTAAATGTGTGGAGGCTACTGGTGTTTCCATCTCGTACCCGGTAACACAAAAGCAGGGCAGCTTCACCGCTTATGGAGCCACTTGCAGTGTGAACAGACTGGCTAGGCTTAGGCTTGGCTACAAGTACTTCTGTCAGTTTGGGAGATACACAGATGATGATCAAACTAAATGCAAATTATGTGATCAGGCATATGGTCACTGTCTTGAACACTATGTGATTAATTGTCCACTTATTGAGGAATACAGAGATAGACAGTATAATAACCTATATGACATGTCAAGATATATTTTTAATGAAAATAAGATACCAGTTATACTAAGCAAATTTCCTAAATTTGCTTGTAACAGATAAGTGAACTGTAGATATAAACCCAAATGTACAATTGTTAACCCTTTTGGGGCCTAGTGCCTAGGCCTTTTGGGTATCCATATGCTCTTGCGCTACCGTCCACAGGATGGATATGGAGTGCACAATAAACTAGCCACTTCGTTGGCAAAATCTAATCTTAGCGGCGAACCTTTTTAAAATTCATAACTCCGCCGTCATTTTAAAACCATCATGTATACCTGGAGTATACCTGGAGAGGGTTTCGGGGGTCAACGCCCCCGCGGCTCGGTTTAAGATCATGTGCCGAGATTACTACTACTACTGGGTCACTATTATTTTTTCTATCACTACCTCCATTGCTACTACTAATTCTGTTGCTTTGCTATCTTTGCTGCTGCTACCACTATTTTTGTTACTACCTTTACTACCACCGCTATATTACTATTACTATCATTATTATTTTTACAATTATTAGTACTAATTCAATTACTACTACTACAATTACTACTTTTACTATTGCTACTAGAATTAGTACTGTTTCTACTACTACCCACCACCACTGTCTTCAAAAGTGCCCGACCTGGGCACCTTTGTGCCCATGTAGTATTCGCATTGGCTTGACAGAGCTCTTGGTGAGTGAAACTTAGCTGCAATGTCTCATTACTTACATTTCTGTTCTCCTAACAGTATTCTCCACAGCATCACCATCAACCATTTTTGTTATGCTAGAGCCTCTGTTAGAATCTGTATAAACCTCATACTAATACTATGTGTACCATGCCTCTAATATAAATATTTTTTTCTGTACTCGTCGACAGATTTCATCAATAAACAAGATTCCGAGCACATACGAGGGACTGAGTGCGACCAGCGTATCTTGAGCAAGAAAGAATCAAACGGCACAGTATATAGTCCTAACTACCCCTTCCCATACTTGCCTAATATCGTATGCAGGTACTTCATCTATGGCCTCCAAGACGCTCAGAATCTGGAGAGAGTCAGACTCCAATTCTTTGATCGATTCGATATTCCGGCGGAACCGAAAGGAGATAAAAAGTGAGTCAATTAGACAATTCTGACGTTCAAAATGGTATGTAACGCCAAAATACTTGTCTGTCAGCAACACATCGGTATTTTGGTACAGAGGAAATCTAACTTTGATGGCACTGGGCTCAGTGATCCATAGTGTCTAGAAGGTTGGGACTACTATTTCGAGTGTTTACATCTAAGTTTTTTTTTTCCAGCCATACTGTGGTAAGATGTAGCATGTTACTGTAGTTTGTAAGTAGCAGCAAGGTGGTTCTTAGAGACAGGTGGGTTTTTCCCCGTATTGTGCCTGAGGTCATAGATACATACCTCTCTATATATACTGTGGATATGATATACAATACGGACATATTGATAAGACACGTGTGCAACAGCTAGGTATCTTCATTCTGAAACGCTTCGCCTACGCAGAAGGCTTCTTAAGACGAATGCAGAGGAGGCAGCAGAAGCGTATGTACTATACATAAAATGAAAGACATTCACTAAATCTCGACCTGTTTTTTATCATCTCTGTCTTATTTCCAACTCTTCCAGCTGCTTTACCCCATTTATGCAGGAGAAGGGGGTTACTAGCCCTCTGCTCCCGGCATTTTAGTCGCCTCTTACGACACGCATGGCTCACTTCCCCATGGATATATATATATTAATGGCTCTTGAGAGCTCATTTTGTGTTTAATCATTCGTATGAGGTATGCACTGTTTATGTGGCCACTGTAAACAACGACTGCAGGAACTTGTACCCCCTCTAGAATGTTTTATCATGCTTGTCTAGGAAATGCTTGAAAATATTTGTTCTGGTCTTGACTGTAATTTCAGTGAAATGTTTAGTTCTGCATTACATTATCTGGATTATTTATCCCTTATTCAACTATGATAAAATTTCCATAACATGTACGGAATTTTGTAATTTTCGTTTACATATTCTTTAAATGTCAAATTTCGTAATCTCAGTGTTGAAGTGTAGTATAGTATACCTGGAGAGGGTTTCAGGGATCAACGCCTCCACGACCCAGTCCGTGACCAGGCCTCATGGTGGATCAGGGCCTGATCAACCAGGCTGTTTCTGTTGGCCGCACGTAAACTGGCGTACGAACCATAGCCCAGCTGATCAGGTACTGACTTTAGGCGCCCGTCCAGTTCTTTCTTGAAGACAGCCAGGGGTCTATTGGTAATCCCCCTTATGTATGCTGGGAGGCAGTTGAACAATCTTGGGCCCCTGACATTATTAATGTACTCGTGGTTACTCTGCTTTTCATTATAATGAAACTTTTAATATAGATGTTTAGGGTTCAATTATAGATTGTGATGATAGATACATTGGTTTATACTGTAATTCCTATGCTGCACGGTACAGGGTTATGTACAGTACCAGTGTATGTCTGGGTAATGTAGGTACCAGCTAGTAGCAACATCAGCCATGCCAAGAGTCTTGACGTCATCTCCCGTCAAGGTATTACCCTGACAATGAAAAACTCTAGGTCTAAGAAATTAAAGCTCCTTTACCCTTGAATCGAATAAACCTGATAAACACTAATTACCCAGGCCTCGTATAACGCCTACGGGTATACCACTTCCCCATGAATATAATAATAATAATAATAATAATAATAATATAGTCAAGATCATTTCCCAATTTTGTTCAAAACACAATTATATTCTCTAAACTCTCTGCTTGCAGCTGTTCCGATGGTTATCTCAGAATATACTTGAAGGGGCAAGAAATGGAGAATGCCTACGACAGCCCTGACTACGAGGTGTGTGGCAAGACGTTACCTCAGACTGTAGTGTCGTCAGGACCAAGACTTGTCATGGTGTTTAGCTCGGGCAACTATCAGGGAGGAAGATTCAAAGCCCATTACAAATTTGAAACTGGTGAGCATCAAATTGGTCCTATTTCTGTTCTACAATTCCCACTTCCTTCTTGGAAGTGGTTTTATTGACCTTTTTTTTTCAAGGTTTGAATAATACATCAGTACTGAAAAAAACTGTATAATAAATTTTGCCACGGGAATGTAAATTCATATGTGAATGTTTTGGTTAATGTGTCATGAACAGCAGTGAATGCAGCGAGAGAGAGAGAGAGAGAGAGAGAGAGAGAGAGAGAGAGAGAGAGAGAGAGAGAGAGAGAGAGAGAGACATTTGGACGTAGATATGAATAACAAGTAAGATTAGATTGTTCTGGTGGAACTCTGGATGGAAATGGAATTTTATGGTGCTTAATTGTTTTCTGTTGATATTGAACCTCTGAGATGTCCAGACTAATGATCCAGTGGTTGTCAGCCTTGATGATCCAGTGGTTGTCAGCCTTGATAATCCAGTGGTTGTCAGCCTTGATGATCCAGTGGTTGTCAGCCTTGATAATCCAGTGGTTGTCAGCTTTGATGATCCAGTGATTGTCATCCTTGATGATCCAGTGATTATCAGCCTTGATGATCCAGTGGGTGTCATCCTTGATGATCCAGTGGGTGTCATCCTTGATGATCCAGTGGTTGTCATCCTTGATGATCCAGTGATTATCAGCCTTGATGATCCAGTGGTTGTCATCCTTGATGATCCAGTGATTATCAGTCTTGATGATCCAGTGGGTGTCAGCCTTGATGATCCAGTGGTTGTCATCCTTGATGATCCAGTGGTTGTCATCCTTGATGATCCAGTGATTATCAGCCTTGATGATCCAGTGGTTGTCATCCTTGATGATCCAGTGGTTGTCATCCTTGATGTTCCAGTGATTATCAGCCTTGATGATCCAGTGGGTGTCAGCCTTGATGATTCAGTGGTTGTCATCCTTGATGATCCAGTGATTGTCAGCCTTGATGATCCAGTGGTTGTCAGCCTTGATTATCCAGTGATTGTCAGCCTTGATGATCCAATGGTTGTCAGCTTTGATGATCCAGTGATTGTCATCCTTGATGATCCAGTGATTGTCATCCTTGATGATCCAGTGATTGTCATCCTTGATGATCCAGTGATTATCAGCCTTGATGATCCAGTGATTATCAGCCTTGATGATCCAGTGGTTGTCATCCTTGATGATCCAGTGATTATCAGCCTTGATGATCCAGTGGTTGTCATCCTTGATGATCCAGTGGTTGTCATCCTTGATGATCCAGTGATTATCAGCCTTGATGATCCAGTGGGTGTCAGCCTTGATGATCCAGTGGTTGTCATCCTTGATGATCCAGTGATTGTCAGCCTTGATGATCCAGTGGTTGTCATCCTTGATGATCCAGTGGTTGTCAGCCTTGATGATCCAGTGATTGTCAGCCTTGATGATCCAATGGTTGTCAGCTTTGATGATCCAGTGATTGTCATCCTTGATGATCCAGTGATTGTCATCCTTGATGATCCAGTGATTGTCATCCTTGATGATCCAGTGATTATCAGCCTTGATGATCCAGTGGTTGTCATCCTTGATGATCCAGTGATTATCAGCCTTGATGATCCAGTGGTTGTCATCCTTGATGATCCAGTGGTTGTCATCCTTGATGATCCAGTGATTATCAGCCTTGATGATCCAGTGGTTGTCAGCCTTGATGATCCAATGGTTGTCAGCCTTGATGATCCAATGGTTGTCAGACTTGATGATCCAGTGGTTGTCACTGTCAGTCTTGATGATCTACACACTTATGTGTATATCGTTCTTATGTGTTGTGCTTACTCTTGAGCCCATCTGTACTGAGGTGGTGTCATGATCCAGAGAACTGGACCTGTTCACTCTTCCTGCGATCGAACTTGCTTGCCTCTCAGTCTCCTACAGCTCCTTTCCCTTCCTTCCCTGTTCCCAAGCCTCCATGAATGTCATACCTTCTAATGAACATCATACATAATGAAGATTGAGACACTTATGCAACATATAGGAATCTTTATCCTTAATAAAGATTCCCATATGTTGCATAAATGTCTCAATCTTCAATTTGTCGGTTTTCAAACCATTTTTCACATCATCCGTAATGTTGTCTTCGTAAGGTTTTCTGCCCACTGTTTTGTTCACCTTTGTGAAACATCTCTCAGTTTCTTCATAAATTTATCAGAAAACTTAGTTTATGAAAAGAGTAAAAAAAAAATATGGGAATGTTAGTACTTTTATTTAAATGTGTCCAGATTGGAAGTAAAATGTGTTTCTCCACCATCTTGCATTCTCATAAATTACGTCAACCACTCATGATCAACCCATAACTGATCTCTCTCTGACCTGGAAAACATAAAATGTAGCACAAGTAATTGAAATACCTGACTCATCAGTCATTCTGATATCTGCCTTCATGAATTCACAGGCGAGCGATGACTGTCTTGACAACCATCTTAAACCCTTCAAATTTCTCTAGAATGATGGAGTGTCACTCACTGGAACATCAGTCTAGATATCTAAAAGATTCAAATTCTCCTTTAAATAGTTATGCATCACAAAATTATAGGTTCAACAACAACAAAACCAAGAAGAGTTTAGCAAGCAGACTATTGTGATGTCAGAAAGCCTCTCCAGTAGAACCCTGACTCAGGCTACTCAGAGTAAACATGCTGTCTTACCTCTATTCCGTATTGCGGTCCAAATGGTTTCTCACTTTATATCAATGTTTATACTACATGCACGTTATTTTATGATTTTCTTTATGTAGTAACTTGAGTTTTATTTTAGAATACAAGATCCCAGGCACACCATCTCCAGATGGAAAATGTATATTCACCTACTATAGCTCAAGCCGTAAAGAAGGCTCATTTAACTCTCCTCGGCACCCGGCCAACTACCCGTCCAATACCACCTGTGAGTTCACTTTTCAAGCCAACCCAGATGAGCAGGTTCGCCTGGCTTTTTACCAGTTTGAACTTCGCAGCGAGAAAAATAACTTAACTTATGGGTGAGTTGCTCCCCAAAAATTTAAAGTGTAAAATTATAATTTTATTCATAAAAGACGTGTGTGTAATTACTTATTTGTAGTTTAGGAGCACTGGCCAACTTTTAATTTACTGAATCGTATATTTCTTTAATGTAGTTGTATCACATTTTATTTTATTTTTAAGTCTATTACAGCCATTTTTCACTGTATATCCTACTGACTTTCTTGCATTTTTTTTTTTTTTTAACTGAGGCCACAGGTGTATTTGTGAGGTTCCCTGGTAATAATCTTTCTTACAGTCGTCCTCAGATATTACTCTACCTCATAGGTTCAAGGTTTTATCACACACTATATTCTACACTAGGTTTATTTCCGCTTAAAACCATGTCCATTACATGGCGCTCTTCTTCAGTGAATTCCATTATTCATCGCTACTTTTCTCAGCTTATCCAAATTTTTACATAATTTTTTTGTATCTATGACTATATACTGTTTGTAAATGTCTCTCAGCAAATCATTTTCACAATTCAACAACACTGTGGCTAGTACTGATAATTTCCCCAGAAAAGCAGGATAACCCAGAGAATAAAAAACACTTGGCATCATCCCCAGCTCTCCAAAGTG
Organism: Cherax destructor; assembly: GCA_009830355.1. Taxonomy (NCBI): domain Eukaryota; kingdom Metazoa; phylum Arthropoda; class Malacostraca; order Decapoda; family Parastacidae; genus Cherax; species Cherax destructor. The sequence continues at coordinate 111,457 of WNWK01004792.1, forward strand.
TAAGCACTGCCCTTCCCTCCTCCAGGACTTGAGTCCTGCAAACTATATTAAGAATGATTATTGATGATATGTACTTAAAGATCCTTATGGCACTGAATACAACCTTGAAAATGATAGCTCTGTTCTTCAATGTGAGTGAGTCAAGTGCTCCTTCTTCAATACTTTTATAAGTAAAATATTTCTCTCTAACATATATTTAAGTATTCCTCCCCAACGCTTTTGCTCTCATGTATAAGTGTTCTTTCTACTAAGCTTTTCCTAAATACACTGACATCAGAGACATTCCTATCCTAACACAATCATTTTAGTAAGTGAAATATTCCCTCTGCAACACATTCATGAGTAAAATATTCCCTCCATCACACTTTCATAATTGAGTAAAGTATTCCTCTCTAACACTTTCACTTGTGTGAAATTCCCTGTATGTATTCTATGGATTTAAAAAAAATTGCATGCTGTTTTCTTTGGAAAAAGATCTATTATTAATATTATTAATCCTTCCCTGACTCTTTCATTTAAGTTACTAATCCTCCTTAATATTTCCAGAAATCACTGTCAAGAAGACTGGGTGGAGATCTATAACGTGTACAGGCCAGTTGAATCTGATGTAGAGAGAGAGAGACTGAATGGTCGTTACTGCGGCCTGGCAGCTCCTGGTCCCATAGAGAGTGAGCTTGAGGCTGTGGGTCTCCGTGTGGTCCTCAGAACTGACCATGAACATGTCTATAGTGGTTTCGAGGCAATATATCAATTTAAAAAGAAGGAAATGTTGTTTAGAGGCAAGTTAAATGCTGCATATATATATATTACACATGTATATATATATCCTAGGTAGAAGGTTGGTAGACAGCAACCGCCCAGGGAGGTACTACCGTCCTGCCAAGTGAGTGTAAAACGAAAGCCTGTAATTGTTTCACATGATGGTAGGATTGCTTGTGTCTTTTTTCTGTCTCATAAACATGCAAGATTTCAGGTACATCTTGCTACTTCTACTTACACTTAGGTCACACTACACATTCATGTACAAGCATATATAGACACACCCCTCTATGTTTTCTTCTATTTTCTTACTAGTTCTTGTTCTTATTTCCTCTTATCTCCATGGGGAAGTGGAACAGAATTCTTCCTCCGTAAGCCATGTGTGTCGTAAGAGGCGACTAAAATGCCGGGAGCAAGGGGCTAGTAACCCCTTCTCCTGTATATATTACTAAATGTAAAATGGGAAACTTTCGTTTTTCATTTTGGGCCACCCCACTTCGGTGGGAAACGGCCGACGTGTTGAAAGAAGAAGATATACACACATTATATTTTCAACAAGTCGGCCGTCTCCCACCTAGGAAGGGTGACTCAAAAAGGTCATATATATGTATGTATGTGTGTGTGTGTGTGTGTGTGTGTGTGTGTGTGTGTGTGTGTACTCACCTAGTTGTACTCGCCTAGTTGTGGTTGCAGGGGTCGAGACATAGCTCCCGGCCCCGCCTCTTCAGTGGCCGCTACTGGGTCACTCTCCCTGCGCCATGAGCTTTATCATACCTCTTCTTAAAGCTATGTATGTAACCTGCCTCCACTACCTCACTTGCCAGACTATTCCACTTCCTGACAACTCTGTGACTGAAGAAATACTTCCTAACATCCCTTTGACTCATCCGAGTCTTCAACTTCCAACTGTAGTTACCATTTTGTCCTAGGCACATGTCGATTAGACACTAGGCCTGTTGTATGTATGTATGTGTGTGTGTGTAATGAAACACTTCGAAATGTTTCTGCCCCGCCGGGAATTGAACTCGGGCCCTCCGTGCGTGAAGCAAGAGCGCTAGCCATCATGCCATCGGAGCAGTATGTGTGTGTGTGTGTGTGTGTACTCACCTATTTGTGGTTGCAGGGGCCGAGACTCAGCTCCTGGCCCCACCTCTTTACTAGGTCTTCTCTCTCTCCCTGCTCCATGAGCTTTATCATACCTCGTCTTAAAGCTATGTATGGTTCCTGTCTCCACTACCTCACTAGCCAGACTATTCCACTTCCTGACAACTCTGTGACTGAAGAAATACTTCCTAACATCCCTTTGACTCATCTGAGTCTTCAACTTCCAGTTGTGACCCCTTGTTTCTGTGTCCCATCTCTGGAACATCCTGTCTCTGTCCACCGATGTGTGTGTGTGTGCATAAAATATACACATGAATTGAGTAAATCCACATGGAAACAGTGTATAAAGAGACTGTATATTTCCATCTCTAAGGGAGATGGAAATACTGCACAGTGTTTCTACACTGTGTTTGTGTCTACCTGTGGGTTTCTTCAATTCATCATGGACACGTGTGCACTACACCTTGATGCTTCATCATATTCATATGCTATAGGTGTTTTCTCTCATTCGCAAAGTAAGTTTTTTCTTTCAGAATTTTAGTTTATTCCTTTCACGTCACATTTGTGCATTACCTTGTATGTGCAAGGTAATGCACAGTATTCTATGATTACCTTCACCCAGTACTAGTACTTCAAAAGTGGCGACCATACTACACCTATATTTCTAAAAGATCTTCTTTGTTTTCTTCTAAAGATGATTAACTAATAATAATAATAATCTACTTAAATTAGGTTAGGTAAGATTTGTCAGGAAACAGGACAAGTATTTCCTGACGTGGGTCTTAGTCATATGATGACCTGCCCCTTTTGGTCACCAGACCAAGGCCTTCCACTGGCTTACCCCTCCTCCCCTTTAATAATTAAGATTAGTACATTAATTCACTGTTGCATTATTTAACAAGAAATCATTTCCCTTAAAGTATTTTTGAGTAGAAATACCAGAAAACGCATTCTGGTTAGAACATAATTTAACATAATACTCATTATAAAAAATATGAAAAAAGATCATTTTTTTAATAGGAACCATAGGTAAATGTGGCAGTGAGTGTGATGTTTCAAGTGCGGTAAATGACTGATATTATTATTAATTTCATGGGGAAGTGCTAAACCCTTAGCAGTCATACAGCACCTGGAGAATGGGAGGTAATCAGGTTTGAACTGCAGAAAAGGATGTTAGCTCTAATACCTTGAATCAAAAGCCCTTCATAGGCATCAAGGAAGTGCCCATGAAAGGTACAGTAGCTGAATGTTAATTGTAAAATTGTGTTTTAAATACAGTAGTTTTATCTTTACTGTTCTTCTTGTTTGGTAGTTGTTGGTATACTGTATACTACAGCATATAGCCGTCCTAGCAACATTCCATATATTTTATTCGTTCGTACTTAATGACTTATTTCCTCAGACTGTGGTGGAAACATCACCAATGAAGAGTATGGAATCATCCACTCTCCACACTGGCCCAAGAAATACGACGGTCCTGACCCTGATCGTCAGGGAGGGGCATTTTCGTGCACCTGGTTTATTCACGTTCGTCCCTACCATAAAATTTTGCTTTGGCTTCAGTCATTTTCCGTTGAAGGAAACCCAGCAGGTAAACCAGCCTTATTTTTGCAATCTTACAACCAGGTTAATGAATCTGTGGAAAAGAACAAATGTGTACAGTTTAGGACTGACGAAGCCACTCGTGGCAAAACGATACCTTCAATAAATGTCTGAACTGTACACAAGTGCCTTTTTCACAGTCTGTTGGTATCAACATACCATTTACAACTATTACATACAGTTTCCCTGTGAGTTTGTTTCCTCATTGAGGATTGGAGCTCCAAAGAAAAAAATTTGCTTCTACTTAAATTTTAGATATTTAACTGCAAATATTATACAGTACTGAACTATACAACAAAAAGTATAACAAATATCCTCATTATTTCCATGTCTGGTATTACTTCGCAGAGAGAGGATGTCCAGCGGCAGTAGTTCGAGTCTGGCCAGATCTGGATAAATTACCAATCGAGTTATGTGGTGATGCCTTGACCGACGATGCTTCTATAATAATCTCCAAATCTTCATTAATGAGGGTGGCCTTTTTAACTGCTGACAGAGCAGTGGGAGCAAAGGGATTTGAGGGCATTTGGACAGAAATTCAGGATAGTAAGTTGTGGCTCATGACACATTTGGTTGACTAACTACTTAATTCCTAATAATTCTTATATAACACATATATTTTGCCATTAATTTGCAACTATTATAATCAAATACTTATTGCATGTACTGTAAACTACCTAACACTTAACACATTAACTAGCTGTGGGGGATGGACAGATTTACAACATTACTCCCAAAAATATAAACTCTGGATAGAATAACAAACTATGATTCTGTTAAACATCTTGCTTCAGTCTGTTTAGATATGAAAGCTTATGCACAAATCATAATGATGAATAGGCTATTAAGAGCTGGAGAATACCAGAAGGAAATGGCACACAGCTGAACAGTGCCACACTTGCTCTCTATAGATAGTGAATGCATGATTCATTCTTGAAAGTACCAATACACATTTTGGTTATTGTAAAAAACAATATTCATGACCAAAGCACAGAGCCAGAAGATATATTTAAAGATTCTTCATGAAAGATTGGCGATCTAAAGTGCCAGGAAAGAGGGAGGATGATTGTTGTACACAGCTGTTGAATGGGAAAGACAAGATAGTACGCCACTGTTCAAGCACCTCCCAGCGTCTTAAGAACAATAAGAATTGCACTAGAAGAGAGAGAGATGCTTCTTCTGTATAAGTTGTATTATGTACGTGTAGACATAAAGATTATTATTCTTTCTTCTTTCAACAAACCGGCCATATCCCACTAAGGCAGGGTGGCCCAAAAAGAAAAACAAAAGTTTATCTTTTTAACTTTAGTAAAGTATACAGTAAAAGGGGTTACTAGCCCCTTGCTCCAAAGATTATTATTATTATTATTACATACTAAAACATGCAAAAACAGGTTTGTGTTCGTGGGGAGCTAATACATATACTATATTATTTACCCATTTTCTGAGGATGGGGGATGAAATCCATGAGCTACAGAGAAACAATAGCCAAGATGAAAAAAAATGCCTGACATGATTATGACAGCAAAAATTAGGTAGAGAATTTTTAGCAAATGTGGATTATGTCTATGAGGTATGGGTAAACAAAGAAAATTATATTGAAGAACATTCGAAGAAAGTAATGAAAATGGTTAAGCATTTACGAATATAATATAGTCACATTTTCTCCAAGCATGTGTTTAAAAGTAGACACTATGTTTCTTAAATACTTTAGGAATGTATGGAATTAGAATAAATTTACTGTATTTGTTTACAAAATGATTTTCAATCAATAAGCATGTGTCTAATGTGTATTATTAAAGATTAAGTTAATTAATTGATAGGAAACGTGTCGCTAATACTCTCTAGTATTTACATTCTAGTGGGTGTAGTAGGTAATTGTGATTTGCATAGAGAGAGAATATTCACTCGCACTAAACATATAAATGGTGAACTTATGACTTAACGACTAATAGGGGAAAGGGAAATGTCTGCTAAAACTGATTGTATATTAAATCTGAATGATGCGATTGTTTTTTTCATCATCATAACAATTACAAACAGTTCTGCATTTTAACAGACTTCGTTCATTAAAAACAAAATAAATTTACTCGTCAGACATCAACAATAATGGATTTCATTAGTCATGACCGAAAATCAATTTGTCCATCAGACCATAAGAACAGTGGACAGTTCCGGATCTGACAGACTTTTATCCGTTCTTTCTGACTGTTGTCCAGCCACAGGATTTGTTTGTTAATTGTGAAACTCATTAAATTAGGGTTTCTGTGATCGCAACTTTAATATATGGTCATGGTATTTATGTTGCCTAGGAGAGGAAACATAATACAGTACATACTGTATTATATTTAAGATGGGAGCCTGTATATGAGAATACATTTAAAGATGAATATATTAATAATATATATTAACCTAAGCTGGTATCACAAAATACAGAAACAAAAAATTTGAATTGAATTATAGCAAAGTAGCTATCTTATTAGTCTGGCAATCTACCCTAGCTGTCTGATTTTGATCACCCAGTGGGACAAAGTTAGGCTCAGAAATGTGTCTTAACTATATCCTGACAGACTCCTATTAAAAATTTAACTGGTTCACAAATATCCTATCTCCTGGGAAGATATTTCCATTTATCTCATTTAGTTAATGGTGTAATAGTGATTCCAGAGCCTGTGGATAAACTGGTCAATGCTTCCAGCCTTCGTCTTATAAATAGGAAACTTTCTTCTTCTGGGAGCCTAGTTTATAAGAAAATACAAATAATAGGTCATTCATTTTTTTTATCCAATCAGGTGTTTGGCAGCATGGCCTTGTGGAATGCATGTTAAAGAAATTGTAAAAATGTCTCTATTTGTTTAACACACCAGCTGTTTCCCACTGAGGTAGGGTTATCCAAAAGAAAAAACGCATTCACCATCATTCGTTCAATAGCTTTCTTTAGAAAAGTGTGTAGACATCATAATTCAAATGATTCCCCTCTGAACTTTGACATCACATCCCCTCTCTCAGAGTTCGGGCACTGTACTTCCTGCCTCCAAGACTCAAGTCCAGTTAACTGGTTTCCCAAAATCCCTTCATATATGTTACCTTGCTCACACTCCAGCTGTATATCCAGTGGAATGCAATGTGATTGGATAGACTACAGAAAATATTGCCTGGCACTGCATATCCTATAAATATTCTATTATTTAGTAAACAGTTTTAAAAGAATTTAGTAACTGACCAATGTTTCCTGTACAGCCCTCAAAACAAGTTGCTGAGAATAGGACTTTTTTTCCAATTTGACTCAGGTACTGAGCAGCAGTATCCAGTGTGGCTTCCTTTACATTTAGGAATTATAATTTAGCAAGATCAGTAGCCATTAATTTTTACTTGCATAGAAATACTAACATAGTGCTTTGCAAAATAAAATATACCTATTACTTTTGTACTCTCATTTTTGTTGCAATTCAAAGATAAAATAGCATCATAAATTTTCACCAAGAAGATTCCATTAGTAATAATTAGTTATATGATACAGCTTGTCTTTTTGGGATTATTTCCAACATCTTTATATAATTTTGTGGCACTGTTGAAAAGGTCACATGTAATTGTGTGTTGTTAGCATAATAATTTAATTGTGAATTGCTTTCACAGATAAGTTTGTATTCCTGAACCCATCCCCTAAGTGAAACGAAAAGATATAAACCTTTTTTTTTTACTACCCCACCCACCAATAAGCTATGTATGGTAAACTTATAATAAGTGTAAATAACTTAAGTACTCTGAATGTAAAAAAAATTCAGTAATGAAAATGTCTGATGCATGAAGTTAAAGTTGCCTGTTGTAAGTTGTAAAAATAATTGATAACATGTAAATGTAAAACTAGTAGACTTCTCTCTCTAATCAGTTACTGCATGATTCTTTTCGTAAAGTATTTTAGTAAATATATATATATCTATATATATATATATTATTTAATTAAAAAAATTAAACAGTATGCCTCATTCATTATCTTTTGATAGAGTTTTCTTAAGTTTTACTAATTAAACTATCGGAAGATTTTGAATGGATCATCAAAATGGAGATATTGATTAGAATAGTACAGTGAAGTACATCTCCTCCACTGATTTCCTCCCTTCAGGCCCAAAATGTGAACAGTTCCTGTGCTCCAAAACAACTTCTGCATATCCAAGAATCTTCGGTGCAATGGAGTACCTAATTGTGGTGTGGGTGATCTATCAGATGAAGACAATTGTAAGTAGAGGGATATATATAATATATATATATATATATATATATATATATATATATATATATATATATATATATATATATTATATATATATATATATACATGTATATATATAGTATATATACACATGTGATATATATATATATATACACATGTATATATATATATATAATCACATATATATATATATATATATATATATATATATATATATAACATGTGTATATATATAGTATATATACACATGTGTATATATATATACACATGTATATATATATATATATATATATATATATATATATAATATATATATATATATATATATATATATATATATATATATATATATATATATATATATATATAATATATATATATATATATATATATATATATACATGTATATATATATATATATATATATATATATATATATATATATATATATATACAGTATATATATATATATATATACACACGTATATATATATATATATCACACACGTATATATATATATATACACACACGTATATATATATACACACGTATATATATATATATATATATATATATATATATATATATATATATATGGTATATAGTATACACATATATATATATATATATATATATATATATATATATATATACATATATCGGGAGCGAGGGGCTAGTAACCCCTTCTCCTATATATATTACTAAATGTAAAAGGAGAAACTTTCGTTTTTCCTTTTGGGCCACCCTGCCTCAGTGGGAAACGGCTGACGTGTTGAAAGAAAAGAAAGAATATATATATATATATATATATATATATATATATATATATATATATACATATATATATATATATCATATATCAGGGAGCGAGGCTAGTAACCCTTCTCCTATATATATTACTAAATGTAAAAGGAGAAACTTTCGTTTTTCCTTTTGGGCCACCCTGCCTCAGTGGGAAACGGCTGACGTGTTGAAAGAAAGAAAGATATACATATATATATATACACACACACACACAACAAGCTAGCAGAGCAGTAGCTGTTACAGATTTTTGTTTGCTGGTCTTTTAATATCTGCAGTTCATTGTTCATTAAATAAATGAGTCTTTGTAATTAATTTATGATGTAAACTGCATTATCAACTAGGAATCTTTGATTGTGTACCCTTCAGTTATTTACGTTTCAGTATTAAAATGTGTTGAGTTTTCTAAGTATTTGAAAGATATAAAAACAGATATTTCATAAGATATATAGCTAATAAATATAAAACACTTTTGTAATTTATATTTTGTCTTCTTGACATGGATGAATTTTTACATGAGCTTGACAAGCAATTAAAAGTCGTAGAACTTGAGGTAATCAATTTGCTACACTCAATCATGTAAACCAGAGTACAGTAGTCAAGCATTAATTGAATACGTATTTAAAATTTACAACGACAGTACTTCAACTAATCATTAGCGACTGTCACTACTAAAACCTTTTCTCTCCCCAGGTGTAAAAGATCCCGTGGTAAATGTGTTAATGTTGGTGGGTGTGGGGCTGGGCATCTCATCAGTGCTGCTGATCGTGGTATGCATCTGGTGTCACCGCAAACACGTCAAGCGACGGGAGGACGGTGGTCTACCCCACCACGTACATGTGTGCGAACGTGGGGCTCGCTTTGCCTCAGTGGACAGTGTATGCCACAGCGGTATTAACGTACATCATGTTTGCCCTCTTCAATTTAGCTGTCCTCCTTTTTTTTCATAGAACAAATGTGTAGATGTGTTGATTGCAGATGTGGTTGGTTTAATAATACACCTATTTAGTCAAATTAAAACCTCTTAAGAATGTTTGGTGTGCAAAAGATGACATGTGCGGCACTTTTGCTTACAACTATCCTTTAGTTAATGGCTCCTGCTGATATTGTTCTTATCCTTTCCGTTTGATTTTTCACATGATTGGACCATTTTTATGAACATTTTTGTGTAATATGTTGTAAAAATATATTCCACTAACAGACAACTGAGAGCCATATTACATATCCTTTTTTTTTACATTAAGAGTTTCTGTAAGTTATTTCATCTGTTGCATATTTAACTGTACGTCATCACCCATAAGTCAACAAACCTATATTATAGAGATTGACCCAAAATATGCCCTTAGCTTATACAGTGGACCCCCGAGTTTCGGTCACCTCGGAAATCGAACAATTATGTAAGTTTAATATTGTAAGTACTTTTGTATGTGTATTTTTGGGGGTCTGAAAGGACTAATCTAATTTACATTTTTCCTTAAGGGAACAAATTCGTTCGGTAATGGCACTTAAACAGCCTTCTGGAATGAATTATGACCGAAACTCGGGGGTCCACTTTATATATAAAATAATTACTAAATATTTTGCAAAACAGAATGCACAGCAAAATGACAGAGGCTTATTTATAAAACGTAATAAATTAATATAGGTGACTAAAGAAGTAAAGATTTTTTTACAAGGATAGGGAGACTTCAGGTGAACGGGAGAGACAGAGATTATTTTACGGTAAGAGTAGCCTTAAGACATGGATGCTCTCAAATTCAAATTCAAGTTTATTTCCACATGATACATTGCTTATACTGCAATAGATGACACTTGAATGCATGCAGAAAGCCAATGGTTATGTAGAGTATTTCGAGCAAGCTTAATAAATTTATAGATGGGGTTACAAAAGAGGTGACCACGAGGGTGTGAGAGAGAAGTGTGAGGTTAAAAGCTGCTGTGTTTGATACAAAGTGGGAGTTATCACAGTTATTTTTTTCCGATGATTCAGTTCTTTTTGAGAGATTCTGAAGACCAGTTATAATAGTGCACGAATTTGGGAGGATATATAAAAATAGGAAGTTATAAGTGAACATACAAAAGAGTATGGTGATGAGGGTAACAAAAAATGTCTAGGCAATGATAGACTGAATATCACATTGGAAGGAGGAAGCATGGAGGAAGTATAGATGTATTCAGATATTTGGGAGTGGACATGTTAGCAGAAGGGTTTACGAAAGACGATGAAGCAAAAGGCAGACGATGAGCAAAAAGGCAGACGATGAGCAAAAGGCAGGTGGTGTGTTAATGCATCTGTAGAGTGAAAGAAGTATGTATATGTAAAATGAATGTATCGGAGTATAGTGGTGTCAACACTTTTCAATTGGTGTGAGCCATTAACTTTGAACATTGCAGTGAGAAGGAGGCTCGACACAGTGGAGATGTTTTGCTTGAGAGCAGTGTGTTGTGACTTATGTAGAGGGTTTGGAGTGTATACATTAAGAGAGGGTGTGGAGTGTATACATTAAGAGAGGGTGTGGAGTGTATACATTAAGAGAGGGTGTGGAGTGTATACATTAAGAGAGGGTGTGTAGTGTATACATTAAGAGAGGGTGTGGAGTGTATACATTAAGAGAAGGTGTGGAGTGTATACATTAAGAGAGGGTGTGGAGTGTATACATTAAGAGAGTGTGTGGAGTGTATACATTAAGAGAGGGTGTGGAGTGTATACATTAAGAGGGTGTGGAGTCATTAAGCATATAATTCAGAGGACTGAGGAGGGATTGCTGAGGTGGTTTGGTCATTTAGAGAGAATGAAGAAGGATAGGATGACAATAAGGGTGCATAAATCTCGGGTGGAAAGTAGGAGTAGTAGGTGTCGTCACATGAATGGCTGGAAGGAGGGGGTAGGGGAGGCTTTGAGTTTTAGGGGCTTGAGCATCGAGCAGGCTTGTGTGAGCATATTAGGAATGAATGAAGACAAGGGGTTTTTAATGGATGTAATCTTGGAGTGTGAGCAAGGTAACATTTATGAGGGGATTCAGGGAAAACGGTTAGCTGGACTTGAATCCTGGAGGTGAAAAGTACATTGCTTGTTCTCCGACGGAGGGGGTGAAGATGTTTCAGTTCAGAGGGTCATTTGAATTGTGATGTCTGTGCGCTTCTGACTAAACAACTATTGAATGAATGATGGTAAATGTGTTTCACTTTTTAGATCACCCCTGCCTTGGGAGACGGCCAGTGTTAAAAAAAACAGTAATTGATTTTCTAATGTAATAAAAATATTATTTGATCAGTATATATACTGTTAATTGATTTAGTTGGACTTGAGTCCTGGAAATGGGAAGTACAATGCCTGCACTTTAAAGGAGGGGTCTGAGATAGTGACAGCTGGGAGGGACTTTTCTCAGCTGTCGTATCTGAGCTCCTCTGCAAAGACAGTGATTATGTATGAGTGTGGTGAAAGTGTTGAATGATGATGAAAGTTTTTTCTTTTTGGGGATTTTCTTTCTTTTTGGGTCACCCTGCCTCGGTGGGAGACGGCCGACTTGTTAAAAAAAAAAAAAAAATATACTGTAAGAAATGTTTGTTTTGAGAAGACAGGCTGGAAGAGAGAACTAGGAACACAACACCTCGCTCACACAAAGGATATAAACACAAAATGCTAAAAAAATGTCAAGGTCATACAAATGCTATGAATCTATCATTAGTTAGTTTTTTTTCTTATCGATACTAACTTTATTTATCCTTAGTACTGTAATGGTTCTTGTTACACTATTTTATATACACTGTATATACATGTATATATATATCCTAGGTAGTAGGTTGGTAGACAGCAACTGCCCAGGGAGGTACTACCATCCTGCCAAGTGAGTGTAAAACGAAAGCCTGTAATTGTTTTACATGATGGTAGGATTGCTGGTGTCTTTTTTCTGTCTCATAAACATGCAAGATTTCAGGTACATCTTGCTACTTCTACTTACACTTAGGTCACACTACACATTCATGTACAAGCATATATACACATCTGGGTTTTCTTCTATTTTATTACTAGTTCTTGTTCTTATTTCCTCTTATCTCCATGGGGAAGTGGAACAGAATTCTTCCTCCGTAAGCCATGCGTGTCGTAAGAGGCGACTAAAATGCCGGGAGCAAGGGGCTAGTAACCCCTTCTCCTGAATATATTACTAAATGTAAAAGGAGAAACTTTCGTTTTTCCTTTTGGGCCACCCTGCCTCGGTGGGCCACCCTGCCTCGGTGGGCCACCCTGCCTCGGTGGGAGGCGGCTGACATGTTGAAAAAGAAGAAAGATATATATATATATATATATATATATATATATATATATATATATATATATATATATATATATATATATATATATATTATATATATATATATTATATATATATATATATATATATATATATATATATATATATATATATTCTTCTTCTTTCAACACGTCGACCGTTTCCCACCGAAGCGGGTGGCCCAAAAGGAAAAACGAAAGTTTCTCCTTTTACATTTAGTAATATATACAGGAGAAGGGGTTACTAGCCCTTGCTTCCGGCATTTTAGTCGCCTCTACGACACGCATGGCTACGGAGGAAGAATTCTGTTCCACTTTCCCATGGAGATAAGAGGAAATAAGAACAAGAACTAGTAAGAAAATAGAAGAAAACCCAGAGGGTGTATATAAATGCGTGTACATGAATGTGTAGTGTGACCTAAGTGTAAGTAGAAGTAACAAGATGTACCTGAAATCTTGCATGTTTATGAGACAGAAAAGACACCAGCAATCCTACCATCATGTAAAACAATTACAGGCTTTCGTTTTACACTCACTTGGCAGACGTAGTACCTCCTGGCAGTTGCTTCTACCAACCTACTACAGATATATATATATATATATATATATATATATATATATATATATATATATATATATATATATATATATATATATATATATATATATATTATAATATGTGTACTCACCTAATTGTGGTTCAGGGGTCGAACCATAGCTCCCGGCCCCATCTCTTCACAGGTTGCTACTAGGTCCACTCTCTTCCTGCTCCATGAGCTTTATCATACCTCTTCTTAAAGCTATGTATGTATCCTGCCTCCACTACATCACTCTCCAGACTATTCCACTATGTGTGTGTGTGTGTGTGTGTGTGTGTGTGTGTGTGTGTGTGTGTGTGTGTGAGTGTGTGTTTGTTTGTATGTATTATCTATTACCTCTCCCACCAAGATAGGGTGACCCAAAGAAGAAAACAATCACCATCATTCATTCAATTGCTGTCTTGCCAGAAGTGTGCTAAGATCAGAATTCAGATTACCCTCTGACTACAACATCCCCATCCCGCCTTCAGAATGCAGGCATTAATTACCCTTCTTGACTCCAGGTCTCAAGTCCGGCTAACTGCTTTTCCCTGAATTCTTTCACAAATGTTATCTTGTTTGCACTCCAACAGCACATCCATTATAAAAACTCCACTCCAGGTTTGACGCCAGAATTTCTGTACGGGGGAAGAAGAGGCTTGAGGTGGATATTTGGTTGAATATTTGCTACTGTTTGCTACTATTTTTATTTTGGGGGCTTTGGGTAAATGAGGATTTTTTTTGAAGGGGAGGGGGGCTCCAGCCTCCAAACAGCCCTGTAGCTCTGCCAGTTATATATATCTAATATGCTCACACAAGTCTGCTGGATGCTGAAGCCCCTAAAACTCAAAGCCTCTTTTACCTCTTCCCTCCAGTCGATCCTGGAACGACCCCTACACCTACCTTCTGCTCCAGAATTTTGCGCCCACTTCATCATTTTATCCACTCTATTCACGCCCAGACTTCCTCAACAACCCCTCCTCACCCCACTGGTGACCCCAGTGGTTGCATGTTTGTCTCACAAGTGAAGGCTCCTGTGTTGAATAGTGTGAAGGAAGAGATGTATGGACAAGTCAAACATGACATCACCGTTGACTCTAGCCTCCTTGCTGCAGCAATCAAAATTCATGCCTCACACCCATATAATAGTGTTGGTACCACTATCCTCTAGTACATTCCCTATTTTGCCTCTATAGATAAACTTTTTTCTCTCCGAAGATGCCTCATCACACCACCTACCTTTTTCCCCTCATGTCTTCTGTGGTTCACCTCGTCTCTCATGGACCTATCGGCTGATGCTGGGTCACTGCATGGAGAAAACCCAGGCCGGGACCCGTCCTGGCAAACCTACCTATACCTGTTTTGGATGACATATCCATTCCCAAATATCTGAACATGTCTACTTCCTTCATACTCCCTCCAATTTGATATTCAATCTATCATTGCCTAGTCTTTTCGTTATCACCTTGCTCTTTTCTATGTTCACTTTTCATTTCCTTCTTTTACATACGCTCCCAAATTTGTACACCAACCTTTGCAACTTTTCTTCACAATCCCTCAAAAGAACTGTGTTATCAGCAAAGATCAACTGTGATAACTCCCACTTTGTATAACCTCATCTATAAATATTGTATGTTTAACAACCATGGTAACATCACACTTCCAGGTCTAAGTCCTACCTTCACTGAAAAATAGTTGTATCTCCCCTCACTCCTGCATATCCTAACTTGAGCCTTACTGCATAAAAACTCCAGTGTATTGTTACTTAACAGGAAACCAGTTATCTGAATTCTTAAATATAATACTATTCAGAATTTGGAAATTTTAATCTTATCCTGTTTTTTGGTTTTAGCGCCTTTACAAATTCCGTGGAATGCAGTCTTAGCCCACGTTTTGCAAATGGACAAGAAACAAAACAGAATAATTTGTTCTCTTCCCTGGACCCCTCCTCAGCATAAAATATTAGCTTATTCTGTGGGATTTAAATACTCGGTGTTTTTTGTTTAATATATTTTCAAAATATGGGCCTTCAGTGCTTTACGAGTGTGATATTACATTTTTATACTCTTTACTTGGGAACAATTTTTAACAAAGTCATTCCAGATAGGTAATGCACTCCATCTAACGTGCTTCCTTTAAAATTCTTCAAATCTTTTGTGAGATATTTGATTTTTATCATTTTTTCAGGGTGATCGCAGCCTATCGCCAGTACTGGGAGCTCGACAGGCGCACCACCTCAGCCGCACCTCCTTGCGTACAGAAACAGTCGTCTGAGATTACGCTCAGCACCACCCCCCTTTTGGGCTCTCAGCCTCTGGGGGTGGTGCTGAGGAGTCTCGAACACCCACACCCACTACTCTGTCGCACCACGAGCTCCTCATGTACTGAGCTGGGCGAATCCAACTGATGTCCTCGTAGATTTCTCTTGGACTCCAGATCTGGGTGAATCCAAACGATGTCCACGTGGATATTTGATGGACACCAGATTCAGTAGGTCCACATATAGTATTCAGAACTGCAAATGTACAGTATCCAGAGGGTCACGCCTCAAAATCTTGTACCGAAAAGTGATATTTGTGATTTTATATTTTTTCAACACGTGTAGCAGTGCAGACAAAAAATGAAAAGGAAACAAATGTATAGATCCAATATTGTTATTAATCCAGCACATTGTTGT